>OX451346.1:0-288656 GCA_949629155.1 Myopa testacea
GATCAGGCTCCCTTCGGGGTCATGCGCCGCTTTACCCTTCGGGGTTTATGCATAGCATGGCTTGATTTATGATTGGGAGATATCAACTCATAGGCTTCATGTGACCTGTTCACTGACTCATGGATTAACCTTTTTCTGCCCTATATTGGCAAATCTTGAAAAGTTCTATCTTACTCAAATTGTTTTTCTCCATGTTAACACGGTAGGCCTTTTGGAGTGTCCCCAATTACTAACACACGCGGGCAGGAATATCGTAGAGTATAGTAAGGGCTAAGTTAAATAAAATACAATTTTAATATTAGGGTATCTTCTACTTCTCGACCTTTCCTACACTATAGCAACTACATTAAGAGTTATATATGACAAGATCGCTAACCTCGACAAAGGCCACGAATGAGGGCTGTCAGTAGTGGCAGATGTCATTTCTATTTACAGTTTTATTTAACCACTTCTTTCCTACTTTTTACTTTTCTACGTATTCTTTTACTTTCTAACCCCTTCTCCACCTTAATTCCAACCTTCCCCCCTCCTTTTACCTCCTTATTTGATCATACCCTCCACCGACTTGCCATTGCTGTGGTTGACATCGACCCATCCCTAAAACTAAAATTGCTCCACTCTTGTTAAATGGAGTGGGCAATCGAGGTGAACACATCAGTTAGTGTGTGTTCAACTCCCGTCGCGTGTGGTCGCTGTTTTCCTGAGGAATGGTAAGTGTTTTTTTGATTTTTTCCATTTATATTAGATTATATATTACATATTACAACATTACATTTTATTATCTAACAATTACTAGTTAATTGTTATATATTATATCATTCATCAATTTTGATCGCCTCTATGAGGCAATTTAAATAATTAATTTTTCGTCTTGAGCCATTCATGGCCATTTTCTCTGTATATATATGGGTGATTGCACACATACTAGTTATGTGGGTAAGCGCTTATATATATGATAAGCCCACTGATGAGTCCCTTCAGGCCAGGACGAAAAACGTTTCTGGGCGGTGCCTGTAAAGTAGTTTTTAGGCAAAAAGGCCTACTTATAATTGTTATGAGAGTGTCTTTTATTGACATTTCTATAACAATTTTTGTTTGTTTTTCGGTTTTTGTTTGTTTTTGTGTTTTTTTGTGCCAATGTTTTTCATTTTTGTTTTGTTTTTTGCACTTTGTAATGACATGTAGGAATACTGTAGAACAAAGAGATAGGGATAGATATTTTGACAATAATTTGTTTCTTCCTAGGACAGCTAGGGACAAATCCAAAAAACGTACGCGACAGCCATAATAGGTGTAGCTCAGCTAAAAAGAGGAGAATATAGCTTTAAGCAGAAAGAGATATGTTGAGAATACAGTGGGGGAGGTTAGAGATCGTTAGTTGCCCGATCTCTCACCTCTAAATCACGGTCAAACACAACTAGGGTAAGAAAAGCTCTTAATTCCCGCTTCCGTCTCGTTTTCTCTAATTTAAACAATAGTATCTGATTACGCGTTAATAATTCTTCCTACTTAACCTCAATCGATTAATTAAGAGTTTAAAAGATTAATAATTCATAATAAAAATATTTAAAATTAAAAATTAAAAATTCATACGCGAACAATTCTCTAGCTAGGTACAAAAATGAAAAATTGTCTTCCGATCGTTCACTTAGCTCAGGAAGGGTAGAACTCCGTCATTAATCGTGATGGCTGACTAATGATGCGACTTATGGTTTTGGGTCCATCAGACCCAAACTCAGGTAAAAAACAGATTAGGAGTGGGTAGGTGTTATGTTTTATTTATTTTTTCGTTTTCATAGGATCCCTTGTTTTTCATCAAACATTTCCTAACATAGCAACCCACACTGGTTCCGGTAATGTTGAATGCGCATCTGGATTGAGTAATGTGGCTGGCACTTTGGACACACCCTTCGTCAAATAGGCTAAACAAGGACGGTTTATGGTTCGGTTGTTTCACGGCCATTTGAGGCCTCCTGTTGATCAGGCTCCCTTCGGGGTCATGCGCCGCTTTACCCTTCGGGGTTTATGCATAGCATGGCTTGATTTATGATTGGGAGATATCAACTCATAGGCTTCATGTGACCTGTTCACTGACTCATGGATTAACCTTTTTCTGCCCTATATTGGCAAATCTTGAAAAGTTCTATCTTACTCAAATTGTTTTTCTCCCATGTTAACACGGTAGGCCTTTTGGAGTGTCCCCAATTACTAACACACGCGGGCAGGAATATCGTAGAGTATAGTAAGGGCTAAGTTAAATAAAATACAATTTTAATATTAGGGTATCTTCTACTTCTCGACCTTTCCTACACTATAGCAACTACATTAAGAGTTATATATGACAAGATCGCTAACCTCGACAAAGGCCACGAATGAGGGCTGTCAGTAGTGGCAGGATGTCCATTTCTATTTACAGTTTTATTTTAACCACTTCTTTCCTACTTTTTACTTTTCTACGTAATTCTTTTACTTTTCTAACCCCCTTCTCCACCTTAATTCCAACCTTCCCCCCTCCTTTTACCTCCTTATTTGATCATACCCTCCCACCGACTTGCCATTGCTGTGGTTGACATCGACCCATCCCTAAAACTAAAATTGCTCCACTCTTGTTAAATGGAGTGGGCAATCGAGGTGAACACATCAGTTAGTGTGTGTTCAACTCCCGTCGCGTGTGTCGCTGTTTTCCTGAGGAATGGTAGTGTTTTTTTGATTTTTTCCATTTATATTAGATTATATATTACATATTACAAACATTACATTTATTATCTAACAATTACTAGTTAATTGTTATATATTATATCATTCATCAATTTTGATCGCCTCTATGAGGCAATTTAAATAATTAATTTTCGTCTTGAGCCATTCATGGCCATTTTCTCTGTATATATATGGGTGATTGCACACATACTAGTTATGTGGGTAAGCGCTTATATATATGATAAGCCCACTGATGAGTCCCTTTCAGGCCAGGGACGAAAAACGTTTCTGGGCGGTGCCTGTAAAGTAGTTTTTAGGCAAAAAGGCCTACTTATAATTGTTATGAGAGTGTCTTTTATTGACATTTCTATAACAATTTTTGTTTGTTTTTCGGTTTTTGTTTGTTTTTGTGTTTTTTGTGCCAATGTTTTTCATTTTTGTTTTGTTTTTTGCACTTTGTAATGACATGTAGGAATACTGTAGAACAAAGAGATAGGGATAGATATTTTGACAATAATTTGTTTCTTCCTAGGACAGCTAGGGACAAATCCAAAAAACGTACGCGACAGCCATAATAGGTGTAGCTCAGCTAAAAAGAGGAGAATATAGCTTTAAGCAGAAAGAGATATGTTGAGAATACAGTGGGGGAGGTTAGAGATCGTTAGTTGCCCGATCTCTCACCTCTAAATCACGGTCAACACAACTAGGGTAAGAAAAGCTCTTAATTCCCGCTTCCGTCTCGTTTTCTCTAATTTAAACAATAGTATCTGATTACGCGTTAATAATTCTTCCTACTTAACCTCAATCGATTAATTAAGAGTTTAAAAGATTAATAATTCATAATAAAAATATTTAAAATTAAAAATTAAAAATTCATACGCGAACAATTCTCTAGCTAGGTACAAAAATGAAAAATTGTCTTCCGATCGTTCACTTAGCTCAGGAAGGGTAGAACTCCGTCATTAATCGTGATGGCTGACTAATGATGCGACTTATGGTTTTGGGTCCATCAGACCCAAACTCAGGTAAAAAACAGATTAGGAGTGGGTAGGTGTTATGTTTTATTTATTTTTTCGTTTTCATAGGATCCCTTGTTTTTCATCAAACATTTCCTAACATAGCAACCCACACTGGTTCCGGTAATGTTGAATGCGCATCTGGATTGAGTAATGTGGCTGGCATTTGGACAACCCTTCGTCAAATAGGCTAAACAAGGACGGTTTATGGTTCGGTTGTTTCACGGCCATTTGAGGCCTCCTGTTGATCAGGCTCCCTTCGGGGTCATGCGCCGCTTTACCCTTCGGGGTTTATGCATAGCATGGCTTGATTTATGATTGGGAGATATCAACTCATAGGCTTCATGTGACCTGTTCACTGACTCATGGATTAACCTTTTTCTGCCCTATATTGGCAAATCTTGAAAAGTTCTATCTTACTCAAATTGTTTTTCTCCCATGTTAACACGGTAGGCCTTTTGGAGTGTCCCCAATTACTAACACACGCGGGCAGGAATATCGTAGAGTATAGTAAGGGCTAAGTTAAATAAAATACAATTTTAATATTAGGGTATCTTCTACTTCTCGACCTTTCCTACACTATAGCAACTACATTAAGAGTTATATATGACAAGATCGCTAACCTCGACAAAGGCCACGAATGAGGGCTGTCAGTAGTGGCAGGATGTCATTTCTATTTACAGTTTTATTTTAACCACTTCTTTCCTACTTTTTACTTTTCTACGTATTCTTTTACTTTTCTAACCCCCTTCTCCACCTTAATTCCAACCTTCCCCCCTCCTTTTACCTCCTTATTTGATCATACCCTCCCACCGACTTGCCATTGCTGTGGTTGACATCGACCCATCCCTAAAACTAAAATTGCTCCACTCTTGTTAAATGGAGTGGGCAATCGAGGTGAACACATCAGTTAGTGTGTGTTCAACTCCCGTCGCGTGTGGTCGCTGTTTTCCTGAGGAATGGTAAGTGTTTTTTTGATTTTTTCCATTTATATTAGATTATATATTACATATTACAACATTACATTTATTATCTAACAATTACTAGTTAATTGTTATATATTATATCATTCATCAATTTTGATCGCCTCTATGAGGCAATTTAAATAATTAATTTTCGTCTTGAGCCATTCATGGCCATTTTCTCTGTATATATATGGGTGATTGCACACATACTAGTTATGTGGGTAAGCGCTTATATATATGATAAGCCCACTGATGAGTCCCTTTCAGGCCAGGGACGAAAAACGTTTCTGGGCGGTGCCTGTAAAGTAGTTTTTAGGCAAAAAGGCCTACTTATAATTGTTATGAGAGTGTCTTTTATTGACATTTCTATAACAATTTTTGTTTGTTTTTCGGTTTTTGTTTGTTTTTGTGTTTTTTGTGCCAATGTTTTTCATTTTTGTTTTGTTTTTTGCACTTTGTAATGACATGTAGGAATACTGTAGAACAAAGAGATAGGGATAGATATTTTGACAATAATTTGTTTCTTCCTAGGACAGCTAGGGACAAATCCAAAAAACGTACGCGACAGCCATAATAGGTGTAGCTCAGCTAAAAAGAGGAGAATATAGCTTTAAGCAGAAAGAGATATGTTGAGAATACAGTGGGGGAGGTTAGAGATCGTTAGTTGCCCGATCTCTCACCTCTAAATCACGGTCAACACAACTAGGGTAAGAAAAGCTCTTAATTCCCGCTTCCGTCTCGTTTTCTCTAATTTAAACAATAGTATCTGATTACGCGTTAATAATTCTTCCTACTTAACCTCAATCGATTAATTAAGAGTTTAAAAGATTAATAATTCATAATAAAAATATTTAAAATTAAAAATTAAAAATTCATACGCGAACAATTCTCTAGCTAGGTACAAAAATGAAAAATTGTCTTCCGATCGTTCACTTAGCTCAGGAAGGGTAGAACTCCGTCATTAATCGTGATGGCTGACTAATGATGCGACTTATGGTTTTGGGTCCATCAGACCCAAACTCAGGTAAAAAACAGATTAGGAGTGGGTAGGTGTTATGTTTTATTTATTTTTTCGTTTTCATAGGATCCCTTGTTTTTCATCAAACATTTCCTAACATAGCAACCCACACTGGTTCCGGTAATGTTGAATGCGCATCTGGATTGAGTAATGTGGCTGGCATTTGGACAACCCTTCGTCAAATAGGCTAAACAAGGACGGTTTATGGTTCGGTTGTTTCACGGCCATTTGAGGCCTCCTGTTGATCAGGCTCCCTTCGGGGTCATGCGCCGCTTTACCCTTCGGGGTTTATGCATAGCATGGCTTGATTTATGATTGGGAGATATCAACTCATAGGCTTCATGTGACCTGTTCACTGACTCATGGATTAACCTTTTTCTGCCCTATATTGGCAAATCTTGAAAAGTTCTATCTTACTCAAATTGTTTTTCTCCCATGTTAACACGGTAGGCCTTTTGGAGTGTCCCCAATTACTAACACACGCGGGCAGGAATATCGTAGAGTATAGTAAGGGCTAAGTTAAATAAAATACAATTTTAATATTAGGGTATCTTCTACTTCTCGACCTTTCCTACACTATAGCAACTACATTAAGAGTTATATATGACAAGATCGCTAACCTCGACAAAGGCCACGAATGAGGGCTGTCAGTAGTGGCAGGATGTCATTTCTATTTACAGTTTTATTTTAACCACTTCTTTCCTACTTTTTACTTTTCTACGTATTCTTTTACTTTTCTAACCCCCTTCTCCACCTTAATTCCAACCTTCCCCCCTCCTTTTACCTCCTTATTTGATCATACCCTCCCACCGACTTGCCATTGCTGTGGTTGACATCGACCCATCCCTAAAACTAAAATTGCTCCACTCTTGTTAAATGGAGTGGGCAATCGAGGTGAACACATCAGTTAGTGTGTGTTCAACTCCCGTCGCGTGTGGTCGCTGTTTTCCTGAGGAATGGTAAGTGTTTTTTTGATTTTTTCCATTTATATTAGATTATATATTACATATTACAACATTACATTTATTATCTAACAATTACTAGTTAATTGTTATATATTATATCATTCATCAATTTTGATCGCCTCTATGAGGCAATTTAAATAATTAATTTTCGTCTTGAGCCATTCATGGCCATTTTCTCTGTATATATATGGGTGATTGCACACATACTAGTTATGTGGGTAAGCGCTTATATATATGATAAGCCCACTGATGAGTCCCTTTCAGGCCAGGGACGAAAAACGTTTCTGGGCGGTGCCTGTAAAGTAGTTTTTAGGCAAAAAGGCCTACTTATAATTGTTATGAGAGTGTCTTTTATTGACATTTCTATAACAATTTTTGTTTGTTTTTCGGTTTTTGTTTGTTTTTGTGTTTTTTGTGCCAATGTTTTTCATTTTTGTTTTGTTTTTTGCACTTTGTAATGACATGTAGGAATACTGTAGAACAAAGAGATAGGGATAGATATTTTGACAATAATTTGTTTCTTCCTAGGACAGCTAGGGACAAATCCAAAAAACGTACGCGACAGCCATAATAGGTGTAGCTCAGCTAAAAAGAGGAGAATATAGCTTTAAGCAGAAAGAGATATGTTGAGAATACAGTGGGGGAGGTTAGAGATCGTTAGTTGCCCGATCTCTCACCTCTAAATCACGGTCAACACAACTAGGGTAAGAAAAGCTCTTAATTCCCGCTTCCGTCTCGTTTTCTCTAATTTAAACAATAGTATCTGATTACGCGTTAATAATTCTTCCTACTTAACCTCAATCGATTAATTAAGAGTTTAAAAGATTAATAATTCATAATAAAAATATTTAAAATTAAAAATTAAAAATTCATACGCGAACAATTCTCTAGCTAGGTACAAAAATGAAAAATTGTCTTCCGATCGTTCACTTAGCTCAGGAAGGGTAGAACTCCGTCATTAATCGTGATGGCTGACTAATGATGCGACTTATGGTTTTGGGTCCATCAGACCCAAACTCAGGTAAAAAACAGATTAGGAGTGGGTAGGTGTTATGTTTTATTTATTTTTTCGTTTTCATAGGATCCCTTGTTTTTCATCAAACATTTCCTAACATAGCAACCCACACTGGTTCCGGTAATGTTGAATGCGCATCTGGATTGAGTAATGTGGCTGGCATTTGGACAACCCTTCGTCAAATAGGCTAAACAAGGACGGTTTATGGTTCGGTTGTTTCACGGCCATTTGAGGCCTCCTGTTGATCAGGCTCCCTTCGGGGTCATGCGCCGCTTTACCCTTCGGGGTTTATGCATAGCATGGCTTGATTTATGATTGGGAGATATCAACTCATAGGCTTCATGTGACCTGTTCACTGACTCATGGATTAACCTTTTTCTGCCCTATATTGGCAAATCTTGAAAAGTTCTATCTTACTCAAATTGTTTTTCTCCCATGTTAACACGGTAGGCCTTTTGGAGTGTCCCCAATTACTAACACACGCGGGCAGGAATATCGTAGAGTATAGTAAGGGCTAAGTTAAATAAAATACAATTTTAATATTAGGGTATCTTCTACTTCTCGACCTTTCCTACACTATAGCAACTACATTAAGAGTTATATATGACAAGATCGCTAACCTCGACAAAGGCCACGAATGAGGGCTGTCAGTAGTGGCAGGATGTCATTTCTATTTACAGTTTTATTTTAACCACTTCTTTCCTACTTTTTACTTTTCTACGTATTCTTTTACTTTTCTAACCCCCTTCTCCACCTTAATTCCAACCTTCCCCCCTCCTTTTACCTCCTTATTTGATCATACCCTCCCACCGACTTGCCATTGCTGTGGTTGACATCGACCCATCCCTAAAACTAAAATTGCTCCACTCTTGTTAAATGGAGTGGGCAATCGAGGTGAACACATCAGTTAGTGTGTGTTCAACTCCCGTCGCGTGTGGTCGCTGTTTTCCTGAGGAATGGTAAGTGTTTTTTTGATTTTTTCCATTTATATTAGATTATATATTACATATTACAACATTACATTTATTATCTAACAATTACTAGTTAATTGTTATATATTATATCATTCATCAATTTTGATCGCCTCTATGAGGCAATTTAAATAATTAATTTTCGTCTTGAGCCATTCATGGCCATTTTCTCTGTATATATATGGGTGATTGCACACATACTAGTTATGTGGGTAAGCGCTTATATATATGATAAGCCCACTGATGAGTCCCTTTCAGGCCAGGGACGAAAAACGTTTCTGGGCGGTGCCTGTAAAGTAGTTTTTAGGCAAAAAGGCCTACTTATAATTGTTATGAGAGTGTCTTTTATTGACATTTCTATAACAATTTTTGTTTGTTTTTCGGTTTTTGTTTGTTTTTGTGTTTTTTGTGCCAATGTTTTTCATTTTTGTTTTGTTTTTTGCACTTTGTAATGACATGTAGGAATACTGTAGAACAAAGAGATAGGGATAGATATTTTGACAATAATTTGTTTCTTCCTAGGACAGCTAGGGACAAATCCAAAAAACGTACGCGACAGCCATAATAGGTGTAGCTCAGCTAAAAAGAGGAGAATATAGCTTTAAGCAGAAAGAGATATGTTGAGAATACAGTGGGGGAGGTTAGAGATCGTTAGTTGCCCGATCTCTCACCTCTAAATCACGGTCAACACAACTAGGGTAAGAAAAGCTCTTAATTCCCGCTTCCGTCTCGTTTTCTCTAATTTAAACAATAGTATCTGATTACGCGTTAATAATTCTTCCTACTTAACCTCAATCGATTAATTAAGAGTTTAAAAGATTAATAATTCATAATAAAAATATTTAAAATTAAAAATTAAAAATTCATACGCGAACAATTCTCTAGCTAGGTACAAAAATGAAAAAAAGAAACGAACCCCCGCGTGCCGTGGACAGGGTGGCTCGCTTGCAAGCGCCTGAGATATACGGCGTTTTTACCCATATTTATTATGTAAAGTATGTTTGAATATTTTCTCAGTTATTGGAAATATTCAAAATAGGAGTTTGAAGTATTAGTATTGTTGTGCAGGAAATTTTCAACAAGTTAAAAGTGGAAATTGATTGTACAACCTTAGGTTAGTACATTGATTAGGTCTATGCAACAAAAATTAACCTAGTTTAGTCACGTGTAAAAAAACACCATGCACTCAAGTTATGAGTAATGGGCAAAAAAACACACGCAAACCATAGGTAAAAGTAATATCACTACGTATTAAATTTAATCCGCACGACGGTATATATAGTATTTTTAAGTATATTAGTATTCAAAGTTAATTGAATAACTAAATATAAGTAAACTCGCCATTTTTCGGGTTTTGGTAGCGACCCTCCCCTATACAAAAATTGCATCACCCATGCTTATGGGTATGAAACAGAGGTGAACACATCAGTCAGTATGTGTTCAACTCTCGTCGCGTGTGGTCGCTGTCTCCCTGAGGAATGGTAAGTGGTTTTTTGATTTTTTTGATTTTTTCATTTTCCATCGTTCCTTTTTTATATTATATTACATTATATTATATTATTATTAATTTTATTATATTATAGTATTATTAAATATAAATATACGCGCCATTTTTCGGGTTTTGGTAGCGACCCTCTCCTATACAAAAGATTGCATCACCCATACTTATGGGTATGAAACAGAGGTGAACACATCAGTCAGTATGTGTTCAACTCTCGTCGCGTGTGGTCGCTGTCTCCCTGAGGAATGGTAAGTGGTTTTTGATTTTTTTGATTTTTTCATTTTCCATCGTTCCTTTTTATATTATATTACATTATATTATATTATATTGTATGATAGTATTATTATCAATTTTATTATATTATAATATTATTAAATATAAATAAACGCGCCATTTTTCGGGTTTTGGTAGCGACCCTCTCCTATACAAAAAATGGCATCACCCATGCTTATGGGTAGGAAACAGAGGTGAACACATCAGTCAGTATGTGTTCAACTCTCGTCGCGTGTGGTCGCTGTCTTCCTGAGGGATGGTAAGTGGTTTTTAGTTTTTCTATTTTATATTATATTATATTATTATTACTTAATAATTAGTTAACTACTTTTTAACAACTATTAACAACAATTATTATTAATTGTTTTGTTTACGTTAGTGTCTCTACGAGGCAATTCAAATAATTAATTTCTGCCTTAGCCATTTTTGGCCAAAAATTTTTCCTACGTATATATGGGTGATTGCACACATACTAGTTGTGTGTGTAAGCGCTTATATATATATAAAAAGCCCACTGATGAGTCCCTTTCAGGCCAGGGACGAAAAACGTTTCTGGGCGTGCCTGTAAAGTAGTTTTAGGCAAAAAATGCCTTCTCATAAATTGTTATGGGAGTGTCTCTTATGACACTTTTATAACAATTTTTTGCTTGCTTTCTCGGTTTTTGTTTGTTTTTGTGTTTTTTGTTTTCAGTGTTTTCATGTTTGTTTTGTTTTTTGGGTTTTCATTTTTGTGTTCTGTTAAAGTTTATTTATCTATTTTATTATTATTTTATATGGATAAATCAGGCAGGCTTTTAAGTATACAATTTTTTTGGTTTTTCTTTTTTCTTTTTCGAACCGGGACAAATGACGTACGAAACAGCCATCTTAGTATAGACTTCCAGATTAGGTAGCTCTTACGTAGGGGAAAAAAAGTGATGATTGTGGATGAAATAAACCAGGGTTAGGAACCAATGGTTGCTTGGTTCTTCACCTAGGAGTTGCCCCAGTCAACACGTGTAGGGCTTAGAACATAAAAAACGGGAGAAAAATTAAAAATTTTTAATTAACATTTTATTCATTTCAATAGAAAATTGATTAAAATATTTAACGATTATTTAAAATTTTCATATTTAGATTTATCTTAACTAACATTCAACTCATTTTAATAAAAAAATTGATTAAAGTATATAATGATTACTTAAATTTTCGTATTTAAACTAATTAATAAATATTAAAAAAATTTTCATTCTTAACGGTTAGTTTTAGCCAGGGACAAAAAGCTTAACGTTTTTGGGTTTTCATTTTTGTGTTCTGTTAAAGTTTATTTATCTATTTTATTATTATTTTATATGGATAAATCAGGCAGGCTTTTAAGTATACAATTTTTTTGGTTTTTCTTTTTTCTTTTTCGAACCGGGACAAATGACGTACGAAACAGCCATCTTAGTATAGACTTCCAGATTAGGTAGCTCTTACGTAGGGGAAAAAAAGTGATGATTGTGGATGAAATAAACCAGGGTTAGGAACCAATGGTTGCTTGGTTCTTCACCTAGGAGTTGCCCCAGTCAACACGTGTAGGGCTTAGAACATAAAAAACGGGAGAAAAATTAAAAAATTTTTAATTAACATTTTATTCATTTCAATAGAAAATTGATTAAAATATTTAACAATTATTTAAAATTTTCATATTTAGATTTATCTTAACTAACATTCAACTCATTTTAATAAAAAAATTGATTAAAGCATATAATGATTACTTAAATTTTCGTATTTAAACTAATTAATAAATATTAAAAAAATTTTCATTCTTAACGGTTAGTTTTAGCCAGGGACAAAAAGCTTAACGTTCTGACCAAATATAACCATAGCTTCGGCAGGGTAAAAATCTACTATGCAAACGATGATGGCTGTTGGCTGGTAGACTTAATGGTTGGGTTCCTTGATGAACCCAGCCTGGGGGATTTAGGCAAATGTGTGAGTAGGCATAGGTCCCTGTCTCACACCCTGTACTTTAGGTGACTCGCCAAACCTTTTTCAGGTAACGAGAAGCCGGTACAGGAGGGATGTCATATGGTGGACATTAGAGTGCCAATGTGCTGTTGTTTTGATATTCACATGGGCTAATCCTGTGATATTACTCTTTCCGGAGTTCATTTATGGCTTGGTTATGTGACGGAGTATGTCCGAACAGTTGGCTCGTGGGTCTAGCATGGAACAGTGGTTGACACATACTTGTCAGTAAACCATTTGATGTATCCGGTGGTAAAGGGGGCGGTCCTTATATTCTCTCATTATCCCGTGACTTCAAGATTCGATGAATCTAGGTCCCGGTTATTGAGGGTTTTTGACCTCCTCCTAACTTAAATCTGGATGTACTTAAGGTCCCTCCCATCACCCCTAAGGTATTAGATGAGATATATATATACATTCAAAAAAGTATAGAAATATAAGATAGTTTAGAAAGTTAATTGGAATTTGCAAAACGTAATTAAGGTTAGGTCTGGTCATTGGATTAGTTTAGAGGGAGCGGGTGTAGGTCCCAGGATTCCATCTAACATGCTTCTCATTATTCGATGAATATGAGTTGCATCTAGAGGAGTTTTAGACCGTTCGCCAACTCCAATTCTGAGCCTATCTAAGACTCCCCGTCCCCTAGTTAAGATATGGCAAAAGTATATATAAAAAACATAATAATACTTATTCAAAACTAACATTATGTAGATTGTTAAAAAAAGTAAAAGAATTAACCGCAACCACAGGGTTAGATTTTATATGGCACTAGGATCCTACTTGGACTATAGTCACGATAAGGGGACTGCCGGGTAGATCCAATAGGGCCCCTCTAGGGATTATCAACTTATATTTTTGCAGTTAAAAATTTTTGAATTATTGTGACGATTAAAAACGCACAATTTTAATTATTTTAATGTAATTTAATTTAATTTTTAATTAAGATAGAGTATACTACATACATAGGTATGGGACTCTCCGTTGTCTTGACGTCGTAGGTAGGCGACAGTTGAAAACGTCGCGTCGTGGGTGGATTGGGATAGTGCGCAATTGGACGCTGAATCTGAGCCGGGCGACTTATATCGTTCGGGCGGCGCCATGTTAGCGACCGCTGGCTGGTGGAGGGGTCCGCTTTTGTCTGTCCGGGACAAAGATCGGGAGTTGGTCTGAGAAATCAGTGAAATCCTCTCTCAGGGGGCCAATGATTCGCCAGGTTGGGCAACGAGGGGTCTAGGTTAGATCTATGCGTCTCGTTCTGCGGGGACCCGTTTCAGAGGCAATGCCCTACGTCGCAGAACGGCTGCACCCCCCCACCCAGCTTACCGATGTACGCCGATGTGTGCGTACCGTATCGACGATTGGGGGTTGTCGCCCGCACGCTCTGGTTCTAGTGTCTGCATGACTCTGAATCATGAGTTGCCCAGTGACTTGACATTGGGGGGCTGTTAGTTGGGTAGGGGTCCACTATTGCCTGTCGAGGTCGAGAGACCGGGAGTTGATCTGAGCAAGCTTAGTTGCAGACGGTCTAGATCCTCTCCTACGGCGTCCTAGGGAAACCGGGAGTCGATCTGAGCAAGCTTCGTTGCAGTCGGTCTAGATCCTCTCCTGCGGAATCCTGAGGAATCGGGGCGCTCGGTCTTAGCGCAGCGAGTTGTGTTTCGTTGTTAATACGACACAATAGAACTGCGCGGATCTGCACCCGTGCCATTCGACAGAACGGTCACCCCCTGCACAAGTGGCAGAGAGCCCCAATGCCCGTCTGCCAAATTGGGGTAGAAACGAACCCCCGCGTGCCGTGGACAGGGTGGCTCGCTTGCAAGCGCCTGAGATATACGGCGTTTTTACCCATATTTATTATGTAAAGTATGTTTGAATATTTTCTAAGTTATTGGAAATATTCAAAATAGGAGCAAGAAGTATTAGTATTGTTGTGCAAAAAATTTTCAACAAGTTAAAAGTGGAAATTGATTGTACAACCTTAAGTTAGTACATTGATTAGGTCTACGCAATAAAAATTAACCTAGTTTAGTCACGTGTAAAAACACCATGCACTCAAGTTAGGAGGAATTGGCAAAAACACACGCAAACCATAGGTAAAAACACTATCACTATGTATTAAATTTAATCCGCACGACGGTATATATAGTATTTTTAAGTATATTAGTATTCAAAGTTAATTGAATAACTAAATATAAGTAAACTCGCCATTTTTCGGGTTGTGGTAGCGACCCTCCCCTATACAAAAATTGCATCACCCATGCTTATGGGTATGAAACAGAGGTGAACACATCAGTCAGTATGTGTTCAACTCTCGTCGCGTGTGGTCGCTGTCTCCCTGAGGAATGGTAAGTGGTTTTTTTGATTTTTTTGATTTTTTCATTTTCCATCGTTCCTTTTTTATATTATATTACATTATGTTATATTATATTGTATTATAGTATTAGTATTAATTTTATTATATTATAGTATTATTAAATATAAATAAACGCGCCATTTTTCGGGTTTTGGTAGCGACCCTCTCCTATACAAAAATTGCATCACCCATGCTTATGGGTATGAAACAGAGGTGAACACATCAGTCAGTATGTGTGCAACTCTCGTCGCGTGTGGTCGCTGTCTCCCTGAGGAATGGTAAGTGGTTTTTTGATTTTTTTGATTTTTCATTTTCCATCGTTCCTTTTTATATTATAGTACATTATATTATATTATATTGTATTATAGTATTATTATTAATTTTATTATATTATAGTATTATTAAATATAAATAAACGCGCCATTTTTCGGGTTTTGGTAGCGACCCTCTCCTATACAAAAATTGCATCGCCCATGCTTATGGGTAGGAAACAGAGGTGAACACATCAGTCAGTATGTGTTCAACTCTCGTCGCGTGTGGTCGCTGTCTTCCTGAGGAATGGTAAGTGGTTGTTAGTTTCTCTATTTTATATTATATTATATTATTATTACTTAACAATTTTTTAACAATTATTAACAACAATTATTAATAATTGTTTTGTTTACGTTATTGTCTCTACGAGGCAATTCAAATAATTAATTTCTGCCTTAGCCATTTTTGGCCAAAATTTTTCCTACGTATATATGGGTGATTGCACACATACTAGTTGTGTGTGTAAGCGCTTATATATATATAAAAAAGCCCACTGATGAGTCCCTTTCAGGCCAGGGACGAAAAACGTTTCTGGGCGTGCCTGTAAAGTAGTTTTAGGCAAAAAATGCCTTCTCATAAATTGTTATGGGAGTGTCTCTTATGACGCTTTTATAACAATTTTTTGCTTGCTTTCTCGGTTTTTTGTTTGTTTTTGTGTTTTTTGTTTTCAGTGTTTTCATGTTTGTTTTGTTTTTTGGGTTTTCATTTTTGTGTTCTGTTAAAGTTTATTTATCTATTTTATTATTATTTTATATGGATAAATCAGGCAGGCTTTTAAGTATACAATTTTTTTGGTTTTTCTTTTTTCTTTTTCGAACCGGGACAAATGACGTACGAAACAGCCATCTTAGTATAGACTTCCAGATTAGGTAGCTCTTACGTAGGGGAAAAAAAGTGATGATTGTGGATGAAATAAACCAGGGTTAGGAACCAATGGTTGCTTGGTTCTTCACCTAGGAGTTGCCCCAGTCAACACGTGTAGGGCTTAGAACATAAAAAACGGGAGAAAAATTAAAAAATTTTTAATTAACATTTTATTCATTTCAATAGAAAATTGATTAAAATATTTAACAATTATTTAAAATTTTCATATTTAGATTTATCTTAACTAACATTCAACTCATTTTAATAAAAAAATTGATTAAAGCATATAATGATTACTTAAATTTTCGTATTTAAACTAATTAATAAATATTAAAAAAATTTTCATTCTTAACGGTTAGTTTTAGCCAGGGACAAAAAGCTTAACGGATATTGACTAATTAAAGATACCTCATAAGGCACTTACGATAAATACACATGCTATGAACTGGACTATACAAAAAGGCAGACTGGAACGCCACTACATTAAGCCAGTTAAACAGACCAACAAGTTACACGGTTAGATGAAGCTACTTTGAGATGTACACAAAAACTAATTATGAGTTATGTTAGACATAATACTAAAAATGGAAACTAAACAAGTCACACGTTGGAACATCACAAATGAAATTAATACTCCAATAATCTAAGGAAATTGTATAGATAACTACTATTAATATTGTACAAAGTATATACACATATAGAATAAAATACTAGTGTAGTGTCATGATAGATCATTTCCAATCATTGGGATACTTGTAGGATACATTGTTAACACAATGTACACCATTTTTATAGAAATTGATTTGTAAAGTTTAATAATATACTACGTTATACTATTTGAGCAATGACTGAGCCGACAATGAGTAGATTGAAAGTAAGAATTGTGTGTTAGTTGGAAAATGTTGATGATGGGACATGCGTGTTATCACGGCGGGTATGGTTAAAGTCTTGGGCGAGCCCGAGCACCATATCAATATCGTTGGGATGATGGAAACTGTCACATTATCAACACCAGATTGATTTTGTGATTATATATGACTGCTAAAACACCCAGTAATACACGGCGGTTTTGTCGGCATAATGGTAAAACGTAGAATTGTCAAAAATGCTTGTCAAGCTATACAGTAATAATATTATAACAGGAATATATAAGGTAATTGCTATCATATGGAATACCTGTAGAACACATTGTTAATACAAGTTACATCATCCTTATAAAAATTCATTTGTAAACTCTTAATAATTATACTACGTCATACTAGCTAGCAAGGGCCGAGCCGTCAATATGAGTGATTATGGATAAGAATTATGAAGTTGACTGAAAATGTTGATGGTGGGACATGTGTGTTATCACGGCGGGTATGGTCAAAGTCTTGGGCGAGCCCAGGCACCATATCAATATCGTTGGGATGATGGAAGCTGTCACATTATCAACATCAGATCCGGGGTTCTTAGATTATATACGTTTGCTAACACTCAGTATTGCATTGAGCCGGTTTTTGTCAGCACAATTGTAAATAATATGAAGAACAGATTTTTGTCAAGCTGTAGATTAATAATGTTAAAACAGGAATATGTAAGGTAACTTCAGTCATATGGAATACCTGTAGAATACATTGTTAGCACAATTTACATAATTTTCAGGGAAATTGATTTGTAAAAGCTTTTATTAATACACTACGTTATACCATTTAGACAAGGACTGAGCCGACAATATGAGTGAGTGCAAGTTGCGAATTGTGGGTTGATTGCGGAATGTTGATGGTGGGACATGTGGGTTATCACGGCGGGTATGGTCAAAGTCTTGGGCGAGCCCAGGCACCATATCAATATCGCTGGGATAACGGGAGGCTGTCACATTATCGGCATCGGATCGATTTTTATTGTACATGTTTATTAACACTCAGTAGTACATGAGCCGGTTTTTGTCAACACAATGGTAAAAAGTAGGAATGACAGCTTTTTTACCAATTTATACAGTAACACTATTACAACAAGAATATGTAAGGTAATTTTCAATCATGTGAAATACCCGGGGAATACATTGTTAATAAAATTTACATCACCCGCTTCATTTCAAATTCATTTGTAAACTCTTAATAATTATATTACGTCATACTAGCTGGCAATGGCCGAGCCATCAATATGAGTGATTATGGGTGGGAATTATGAGGTCGACTGAAAATGTTGATGGTGGGACATATGTGTTATCACGGCGGGTATGGTCAAAGTCTTGGGCGAGCCCAGGCACCATATCAATATCGTTGGGATGATGAAAGCTGTCACATTATCAACATCAGATTCGGGTTCTTAGATTATATACGTTTGCTAACACTCAGTATTGCATTGAGCCGGTTTTTGTCAACACAATAGTAAATAATAAGAAGGACAGATTTTTGTCAAGCTGTAGATTAATAATGTTAAAACAGGAATATGTAAGGTAACTCCAGTCATATGGAATACCCGTAGAATACATTGTTAGCACAATTTACATCATTTTCGGTGAAATTGATTTGTAAAAGCTTTTAATAATATACTACGTTGTACCATTTTGGGCAAGGACTGAGCCGACAATATGAGGGAATGAAAGTTAAGAATTATGGATTGATTGTGGAATGTTGATGGTGGGACAGGTGTGTTATCACGGCGGGTATGGTCAAAGTCTTGGGCGAGCCCAGGCACCATATCAATATCGTTGGGATGATGGAGGTTGCCACATTATCAACATCAGATCGATTTTTGGTTGTATATGTTTGTTAACACTCAGTAGTACATGAGCCGGTTTTTGTCAACACAATGGTAGAAAGTAGGAATGACACTTATTTACCTAGCTATACAGTAACATTATTACAACTGGAATATGTAAGGTAATTTCAATCATATGAAATACCCGTTGAATACATTGTTAATACAATTTACATCATCCTTCTCATTTCAAATTCATTTGTAAACTCTTAATAATTATACTACGTCATACTAGCTGGCGATGGCCGAGCCGTCAATATGAGTGATTATGGATAAGAATTGTGAAGTTGACTGAAAATGTTGATGGTGGGACATGTGTGTTATCACGGCGGGTATGGTCAAAGTCTTGGGCGAGCCCAGGCACCATATCAATATCGTTGGGATGATGGAAGCTGTCACATTATCAACATCAGACCGGGGGTTCTTGGATTATATACGTTTGCTAACACTCAGTATTGCATTGAGCCGGTTTTTGTCAACACAATAGTAAATAATAGGAAGGATAGATGTCTGTCAAGTTATAGAGTAATAATGTTAGAATAGGAATATGTAAGGTAATTCCAGTCACATGGAATACCTGTAGAATACATTGTTAACACAATTTATATCATTTGCATGAAATTGATTTTTAAAGTTTTAATAATATACTACAGGGTGCTATTTGGGCAATGACTGAGCCGACAGTACGAGTGAGTGAAAGTTAAGTATTTTGTATTGGTTGTGGAATGTTGATGGTGGGACATGTGTGTTATCACGGCGGGTATGGTCAAAGTCTTGGGCGAGCCCAGGCACTATATCAATATCGTTGTGATGATGGAAGCTGCCACATTATCAACATCAGTTCGATTTTTGGTTGTATATGTTTGTTAACACTCAGTAGTACAGGGGCCGGTTTTTGTCAATACAATAGTAAAAATTAGGAATGACAGCTTGTTTGCCAAGCTATACAGTAACATTATTACAACAATAATATGTAAGGTATTTTCAATCATATGAAATACCTGTAGAATGCATTGTTAGTACAATTTACATCATATTTATAGAAATTCATTTGTAAACTCTTAATAATTTATACTACGTCAGGCTATCTGGCAATAGCTGAGCCTTAGGCACGGGTTACGTAAAAACTTACCTCACAATACAGTACCTTATGCATACAAGGTAAATCATGCATATAAATAAGATGTATATAACATATACAAATAACAATAGCCAGACAATAATATACCAATTAACCTATAACTACTAAGCCATAGAAATTATGCTTATAAACAAGATGCATATAACATAATACAAATAACAATAACCAGATAAACAAGATACCAATTAACTTATAACTACTAAGCCACAACCTAGGATACAATGGAAATCTTATACCAAATATAATACAATATCTATAATACTATGTAATTAATAATAACAATAACAAAATAAAAATTAGCTAATAAAATACTTCTATATATAAAATATAATAATCACAACATCTACAATAACAACCAGATAAAGATAATAGAAAATAAACAATACAGTATAAAAATCCCACAAACATACAAACAAAATATAAAAATCCCACAAACATACAAACAAAATATAATACAATACTACGTATAATAACGAAAATAACAATAATAAAGAATAACAACATAAGCCAATAATAAAGAATTTTTATGATAAAAACCAAAATAGAATTTAATTTCTACAGATAAAATCATTGACACCCTTCCATTAATGGAGCAAATACGAAACAAAACACCCACACACTCGAATCAAATAAGGAATACACAAAAAATCCAACTTCAAGACTTAACACAAAAGAACACAAAAGCCACCGTGTAAACAGAGGAGAGAAATAGAATTAAAAAGCTAACCAAATAATTCAACCCTGATTCCAATAAGACGATAACTTGGAAACACAAAAACACATCTCTAGAAGCTAGCACGCAAAGTTATAAGGAAAAGTTATACTTGAAATTATAAAGATATAGAAAAGTCAAGAATATACAAAATGCAGGATACTAAGGAGCTTGTCCACAACACAGAAATAAGCAAAATGATAATTTACAATAGGAAAACAAGAAAAACATGACTTCACTAAGGTTATACGAAACATAAAAACTGGAACAACTACATAATACTAAGAATGTGGCAAAGAAGTTAATTAGAATATACTCTACTAATTGGACAACAAATGGGTCCCACACACGCACTAAGGAGCATGAGAAATATAGAACAAATAAAATTGGGAATGGAAAACATAGATAAATAAAAACCGGAATTTTCACATACATAGAACACAGAAAAACGTAAGTAAAGTATAAGCATATGTGTGGGGTTTTCTCAAATACACCTAAAATAATAAAATTAAAAACAAGGGGTTTTTCAGATACACCAAAATAACAACAATTTAAATACATTGGATTTTCACACACACTAAGGAACAGGAAAGTATTTTCTGAAGTGTAATTAACATGAATTAGTTTACTGATACGTTCTACCGTCCCATAACCAAAAACAGCCAAAATAAAACTAAAACAGAAAAATAATAATATAAAAATTCATTATAATTTGTAAACTAAAAATCCTTCGTTCTACAAACAAACAAAATAAAAAACCCATTACAAAACTGGAAAATAGCTAGAATAAAAATTGAAATAATTCACTATCCCGTTAACCATTCGTTTTTACTATTTTTACATGAACAAATTTACATTTGCTACCACTGAATAATTCACTATATCGTTAACTATTTTTCCTCAGCAACAGGAAAATTCTGAAGCCAATAAATATGCGCTAAAAAAATTTTTACCAAAAGTTACCGACACCTCTCACAGCTCAAATCAGAAACAAGAAAAGAAAGATATAATAATAAAAATTCCACTACCTTGTAAACCATAATATATCCACTATCTTATAAACCAAAAATCCGTCTTACTAATCTGCAAAATAAAGGACAACGAATGAATTCAAAATTACGAATACTCCCTAAAACTCATAAAACTGGAAAATAGCTAAAATAAAAAAACCATAATAATCCACTATCTCGTTAACTATTATTTTATTACTCTACATGAACATTCATAGCTGCTACCACACGTAATAAATTCACTTTCTTGTTAACTAGTTTTCTCCTTATTATTCCACCAGAACAATCTATATTTACTACCACACACAATGAAATACCCTAACATAGGGTGTACATTTTTAATGAAAGTCATATACGGTTTCTTCCGAAAAAACTCCCAGTTTCTAGTACTTCATCTCTAACATTAGAGACTTCTCAGATTGTAATAATCTGCCACTAGAGACAATTGTTAGAGGTTCCCTTATGGAACAAAAAGCCCACTGATGAGTCCATGTTAGGTAATGGACGAAAAACGTTTATGGGCGCTGCCTAACTAAACAATCCTATACGTAGGAATTTTTCTATGATGAACGTATGTGTTAACCTGCACGGTTACATACAATCACACACAAAATAGCTCATGATTTTTTTGTTTTTGTTAAATAGGCGTCTCGTTGCATACAAACATATCTACATTTGTCGACATAATATACAAATCAAAATTAAACAGACAGAATCACAAATACATATAAAGACCATATCACCATGACATCATATGTAATGTATAGGCACTCTACCACATACAAGCAAAGCAACAATCTCGACACACAGCAACAGAATAATACAAAGCGGGTTAATCACAAATACTTATAAAAATAATTTTCTATCATAGGTTCCAAATAAGTTCCACAGTGACATTTACCCTGGCCAATCATAAAGACGATCGTAAGAATAAATAACACAGTAGTATACAATAAACTATTAAGATTCAAGGTTGGTGCGCATTGTCATACCCAAGGAAACGTCTCGATCGCCAACTTACCTGCGACGCAGTCATGTGGATGGAAGCCTGTGGTCTTCACCTTCAAATGATATACATTTATACGAATTAATTGAATACACATATATGTATTATATACATCTATACTAATGAAAAATAAAATAAACTTAGAGACGCGTAATTCATGCACTAATCCGCAAATACGAACCCAACTAAATATGTGTAAATTAGATGTAGAGATTGTTGTTCATTCTGACACATACATGTGTTGTCTTGGTGGTTATGTGTTTTGTGTTCGCTTGTCACAATTCTCCCATGGTCTTGTTACTGTTACGAATGCTTTTGTTGTCTCTGTCTATGCTTAAGTTTTTATACTTAAGTTTTTATACTTACTCGCGGCTTTGTGTTGTATGACTTGTCTTCCGTCTCATCTTGTTGTTCATATTTGTGATGCATTGAGGGTTGGACTGATTCTGTCCTCGCTGCCATTTTTTCATGGTTGTCGTTATACTTCATTTTCTCTATTTTTTCTGGTCTATATCACAACCTTTGTTCTCTGTCGTTGACCAAGGCGTCTAATATACGTATATTAATATATTTTCTCATGTTAATTGTAGTCTCGCCGCGTTTGTAGGTTCACCGTGTATTGCCATCTTAGATAATCTTTTCTATAAAATATTGTGTAACAATTTTTTCACCGCATTGGGTAGTGTATAGTGCATTCTCACTGCATTTGATTTTTCAGCTAATGCTTATATATATCATATGCCTTATTTATTTACTTAATTTACACATAGTCTTTGTCGTATATCTATAAAGTATGGGAAGTAACTATAGACTGCCAGCATAGGGATTTTGAAAGTGGGGTAAGTCATTAGTTAGTGTATTTTGTAGTTTCACCGCATTTGTCGAACCATTTAGTGAGTCTTAGATTAGGGTGGTTGCCGGTGTTTTTGTTTTATGTTTTGTTTGTTGTTCGTTATTATATTAGACACGAGTCGTACTATCCTTGAACTTGTACACTCCTAGATTGGCCTAGGTCCTTGGATTGGGACCACCCTTTCTGATATAATGATCTTTAGCAACAGAATGGGTATATGTATATGCAGTTAGTCATATACATATATCGTAGGCTATATTGCAGTGTATTGTGTATATATAGATATTTCCTAAGTATTCGTAGGCCCTGTCCCAACTGGAAATATACAGCGTAATCTGTTAAGTGGGTTTTGACCCACGCAGATCTATCGCAAGGTATTTTTTCCATTAGGCATGTGAACTGGGGCTTGTGTCCGGTCCCTGTCTGCATGGGTTGCCCGGGGGGGGGGCTCCCTGGCTTCCGTCTTGGCAGAGGTTGATATGCATACACTGTTAACTGGGTTTTAACCCGATTCAGTCTAGAATGCTGTTCGATACCATTATCTGCGAGGGGAGGTATGACGCCTACTCACCCGCTCGGCCCTGGCCCTCAGTGTCCGGCTGCGCGCCCTTCCGTTTGCATGACAGTTCATAGACGGAGTCCCACTTGGTAGCGTCGTGCTGCATGTGATTACTCCGGTTATGGAACTTAATGCTAAGCTAGACCCCTAATATCGTTGTGTAGAAATATTGTACATGTTGAGTAGGTCTTTGGCCTTGAGCGTTTTCTTTTAGCTCGTCTGGTATTTGACTGGTTATGACCGGTGCCACTGACTTGGTGGAGGAATAGCCTTGAGAGTTGAGAGGATCAACTCAACATTCAGTTTATTTAACGTAGTTACTACCGTATTACATAGACGGAGGTACGAAGGTCGCCGGGCTGTATCGGGGTTTCCGTGTTGACTCTTAGCCGGTCCATGGATTGGGTTTACTCAATCAACTCGGACCTAGGCGGTGGTTAGTTCGGTTGCCTTGGTATACCCTGAGACTTTCTATTTTTAGCATAGGTAGTG
Source organism: Myopa testacea (assembly GCA_949629155.1). NCBI lineage: Eukaryota > Metazoa > Arthropoda > Insecta > Diptera > Conopidae > Myopa > Myopa testacea. Next base: position 24,461 of record OX451346.1, read on the forward strand.
TTATCAGACGAAAGAGGGTCTTATTATGGTTTATGTAAAAAATAAATAGTTTATATATATTATACCTTTGGTACAGTATGTATACATTGATCACTCATGTATATTGTTCATATTAAATGTAAAAATAAGATTGAAAATTGCAGTGGCATTGTAACGCACTCACCAATGTGTCCGTTATATTACACATCTTTAGTTGTATTTTTATTGTTTTATTTAACGTGGTATGCTTAATACAGCTGGTAGCAAATACTTGCATTGCTTATCTTACATATGATTAAATCACTAACAATACCACTAGTAGTTCAGAATAATTACGAATACTTCAATCAGGATCAGTACAACTACGTATATGTATTTATTAAGAATAAGGAGATTATTATTCTTAACACAGTTGTTATTATTGACATTTATATGTTAGCAACAACCATTATAATTACCATTGGGTTTATTGACATGTCTGACACTGACGTTGTATAAGGCAATGTTAGATGTAGTGGTGTACAACACCTAGTGACAGCCTGCAACAATTAGCATATTACAAAAACGTTAGCGATATATGGTAAACTAAACCAGAATGCCCCCTCCAAAGAGTTGTATGTAGCACTTACCTTGATACAGAGCATAAGCTGCATCTACTTGTATTGGAACAAGCGCTAAACATATACCACCCGGAAATTTGTATAAATACAACCCTGTAAGTTGGAGGATTGATACCTGGGAATTGATTATGCTTCCAGGAGTAAGATATTCAACATAACCATTAGACATATATGGTGCCGATTTAGATGCGTGAAATAACCGAGGAAAATTAACAGCAATCGCAACAATAGTCCGCTGAACGGATATTGACTAATTAAAGATACCTCATAAGGCACTTACGATAAATACACATGCTATGAACTGGACTATACAAAAAGGCAGACTGGAACGCCACTACATTAAGCCAGTTAAACAGACCAACAAGTTACACGGTTAGATGAAGCTACTTTGAGATGTACACAAAAACTAATTATGAGTTATGTTAGACATAATACTAAAAATGGAAACTAAACAAGTCACACGTTGGAACATCACAAATGAAATTAATACTCCAATAATCTAAGGAAATTGTATAGATAACTACTATTAATATTGTACAAAGTATATACACATATAGAATAAAATACTAGTGTAGTGTCATGATAGATCATTTCCAATCATTGGGATACTTGTAGGATACATTGTTAACACAATGTACACCATTTTTATAGAAATTGATTTGTAAAGTTTAATAATATACTACGTTATACTATTTGAGCAATGACTGAGCCGACAATGAGTAGATTGAAAGTAAGAATTGTGTGTTAGTTGGAAAATGTTGATGATGGGACATGCGTGTTATCACGGCGGGTATGGTTAAAGTCTTGGGCGAGCCCGAGCACCATATCAATATCGTTGGGATGATGGAAACTGTCACATTATCAACACCAGATTGATTTTGTGATTATATATGACTGCTAAAACACCCAGTAATACACGGCGGTTTTGTCGGCATAATGGTAAAACGTAGAATTGTCAAAAATGCTTGTCAAGCTATACAGTAATAATATTATAACAGGAATATATAAGGTAATTGCTATCATATGGAATACCTGTAGAACACATTGTTAATACAAGTTACATCATCCTTATAAAAATTCATTTGTAAACTCTTAATAATTATACTACGTCATACTAGCTAGCAAGGGCCGAGCCGTCAATATGAGTGATTATGGATAAGAATTATGAAGTTGACTGAAAATGTTGATGGTGGGACATGTGTGTTATCACGGCGGGTATGGTCAAAGTCTTGGGCGAGCCCAGGCACCATATCAATATCGTTGGGATGATGGAAGCTGTCACATTATCAACATCAGATCCGGGGTTCTTAGATTATATACGTTTGCTAACACTCAGTATTGCATTGAGCCGGTTTTTGTCAGCACAATTGTAAATAATATGAAGAACAGATTTTTGTCAAGCTGTAGATTAATAATGTTAAAACAGGAATATGTAAGGTAACTTCAGTCATATGGAATACCTGTAGAATACATTGTTAGCACAATTTACATAATTTTCAGGGAAATTGATTTGTAAAAGCTTTTATTAATACACTACGTTATACCATTTAGACAAGGACTGAGCCGACAATATGAGTGAGTGCAAGTTGCGAATTGTGGGTTGATTGCGGAATGTTGATGGTGGGACATGTGGGTTATCACGGCGGGTATGGTCAAAGTCTTGGGCGAGCCCAGGCACCATATCAATATCGCTGGGATAACGGGAGGCTGTCACATTATCGGCATCGGATCGATTTTTATTGTACATGTTTATTAACACTCAGTAGTACATGAGCCGGTTTTTGTCAACACAATGGTAAAAAGTAGGAATGACAGCTTTTTTACCAATTTATACAGTAACACTATTACAACAAGAATATGTAAGGTAATTTTCAATCATGTGAAATACCCGGGGAATACATTGTTAATAAAATTTACATCACCCGCTTCATTTCAAATTCATTTGTAAACTCTTAATAATTATATTACGTCATACTAGCTGGCAATGGCCGAGCCATCAATATGAGTGATTATGGGTGGGAATTATGAGGTCGACTGAAAATGTTGATGGTGGGACATATGTGTTATCACGGCGGGTATGGTCAAAGTCTTGGGCGAGCCCAGGCACCATATCAATATCGTTGGGATGATGAAAGCTGTCACATTATCAACATCAGATTCGGGTTCTTAGATTATATACGTTTGCTAACACTCAGTATTGCATTGAGCCGGTTTTTGTCAACACAATAGTAAATAATAAGAAGGACAGATTTTTGTCAAGCTGTAGATTAATAATGTTAAAACAGGAATATGTAAGGTAACTCCAGTCATATGGAATACCCGTAGAATACATTGTTAGCACAATTTACATCATTTTCGGTGAAATTGATTTGTAAAAGCTTTTAATAATATACTACGTTGTACCATTTTGGGCAAGGACTGAGCCGACAATATGAGGGAATGAAAGTTAAGAATTATGGATTGATTGTGGAATGTTGATGGTGGGACAGGTGTGTTATCACGGCGGGTATGGTCAAAGTCTTGGGCGAGCCCAGGCACCATATCAATATCGTTGGGATGATGGAGGTTGCCACATTATCAACATCAGATCGATTTTTGGTTGTATATGTTTGTTAACACTCAGTAGTACATGAGCCGGTTTTTGTCAACACAATGGTAGAAAGTAGGAATGACACTTATTTACCTAGCTATACAGTAACATTATTACAACTGGAATATGTAAGGTAATTTCAATCATATGAAATACCCGTTGAATACATTGTTAATACAATTTACATCATCCTTCTCATTTCAAATTCATTTGTAAACTCTTAATAATTATACTACGTCATACTAGCTGGCGATGGCCGAGCCGTCAATATGAGTGATTATGGATAAGAATTGTGAAGTTGACTGAAAATGTTGATGGTGGGACATGTGTGTTATCACGGCGGGTATGGTCAAAGTCTTGGGCGAGCCCAGGCACCATATCAATATCGTTGGGATGATGGAAGCTGTCACATTATCAACATCAGACCGGGGGTTCTTGGATTATATACGTTTGCTAACACTCAGTATTGCATTGAGCCGGTTTTTGTCAACACAATAGTAAATAATAGGAAGGATAGATGTCTGTCAAGTTATAGAGTAATAATGTTAGAATAGGAATATGTAAGGTAATTCCAGTCACATGGAATACCTGTAGAATACATTGTTAACACAATTTATATCATTTGCATGAAATTGATTTTTAAAGTTTTAATAATATACTACAGGGTGCTATTTGGGCAATGACTGAGCCGACAGTACGAGTGAGTGAAAGTTAAGTATTTTGTATTGGTTGTGGAATGTTGATGGTGGGACATGTGTGTTATCACGGCGGGTATGGTCAAAGTCTTGGGCGAGCCCAGGCACTATATCAATATCGTTGTGATGATGGAAGCTGCCACATTATCAACATCAGTTCGATTTTTGGTTGTATATGTTTGTTAACACTCAGTAGTACAGGGGCCGGTTTTTGTCAATACAATAGTAAAAATTAGGAATGACAGCTTGTTTGCCAAGCTATACAGTAACATTATTACAACAATAATATGTAAGGTATTTTCAATCATATGAAATACCTGTAGAATGCATTGTTAGTACAATTTACATCATATTTATAGAAATTCATTTGTAAACTCTTAATAATTTATACTACGTCAGGCTATCTGGCAATAGCTGAGCCTTAGGCACGGGTTACGTAAAAACTTACCTCACAATACAGTACCTTATGCATACAAGGTAAATCATGCATATAAATAAGATGTATATAACATATACAAATAACAATAGCCAGACAATAATATACCAATTAACCTATAACTACTAAGCCATAGAAATTATGCTTATAAACAAGATGCATATAACATAATACAAATAACAATAACCAGATAAACAAGATACCAATTAACTTATAACTACTAAGCCACAACCTAGGATACAATGGAAATCTTATACCAAATATAATACAATATCTATAATACTATGTAATTAATAATAACAATAACAAAATAAAAATTAGCTAATAAAATACTTCTATATATAAAATATAATAATCACAACATCTACAATAACAACCAGATAAAGATAATAGAAAATAAACAATACAGTATAAAAATCCCACAAACATACAAACAAAATATAAAAATCCCACAAACATACAAACAAAATATAATACAATACTACGTATAATAACGAAAATAACAATAATAAAGAATAACAACATAAGCCAATAATAAAGAATTTTTATGATAAAAACCAAAATAGAATTTAATTTCTACAGATAAAATCATTGACACCCTTCCATTAATGGAGCAAATACGAAACAAAACACCCACACACTCGAATCAAATAAGGAATACACAAAAAATCCAACTTCAAGACTTAACACAAAAGAACACAAAAGCCACCGTGTAAACAGAGGAGAGAAATAGAATTAAAAAGCTAACCAAATAATTCAACCCTGATTCCAATAAGACGATAACTTGGAAACACAAAAACACATCTCTAGAAGCTAGCACGCAAAGTTATAAGGAAAAGTTATACTTGAAATTATAAAGATATAGAAAAGTCAAGAATATACAAAATGCAGGATACTAAGGAGCTTGTCCACAACACAGAAATAAGCAAAATGATAATTTACAATAGGAAAACAAGAAAAACATGACTTCACTAAGGTTATACGAAACATAAAAACTGGAACAACTACATAATACTAAGAATGTGGCAAAGAAGTTAATTAGAATATACTCTACTAATTGGACAACAAATGGGTCCCACACACGCACTAAGGAGCATGAGAAATATAGAACAAATAAAATTGGGAATGGAAAACATAGATAAATAAAAACCGGAATTTTCACATACATAGAACACAGAAAAACGTAAGTAAAGTATAAGCATATGTGTGGGGTTTTCTCAAATACACCTAAAATAATAAAATTAAAAACAAGGGGTTTTTCAGATACACCAAAATAACAACAATTTAAATACATTGGATTTTCACACACACTAAGGAACAGGAAAGTATTTTCTGAAGTGTAATTAACATGAATTAGTTTACTGATACGTTCTACCGTCCCATAACCAAAAACAGCCAAAATAAAACTAAAACAGAAAAATAATAATATAAAAATTCATTATAATTTGTAAACTAAAAATCCTTCGTTCTACAAACAAACAAAATAAAAAACCCATTACAAAACTGGAAAATAGCTAGAATAAAAATTGAAATAATTCACTATCCCGTTAACCATTCGTTTTTACTATTTTTACATGAACAAATTTACATTTGCTACCACTGAATAATTCACTATATCGTTAACTATTTTTCCTCAGCAACAGGAAAATTCTGAAGCCAATAAATATGCGCTAAAAAAATTTTTACCAAAAGTTACCGACACCTCTCACAGCTCAAATCAGAAACAAGAAAAGAAAGATATAATAATAAAAATTCCACTACCTTGTAAACCATAATATATCCACTATCTTATAAACCAAAAATCCGTCTTACTAATCTGCAAAATAAAGGACAACGAATGAATTCAAAATTACGAATACTCCCTAAAACTCATAAAACTGGAAAATAGCTAAAATAAAAAAACCATAATAATCCACTATCTCGTTAACTATTATTTTATTACTCTACATGAACATTCATAGCTGCTACCACACGTAATAAATTCACTTTCTTGTTAACTAGTTTTCTCCTTATTATTCCACCAGAACAATCTATATTTACTACCACACACAATGAAATACCCTAACATAGGGTGTACATTTTTAATGAAAGTCATATACGGTTTCTTCCGAAAAAACTCCCAGTTTCTAGTACTTCATCTCTAACATTAGAGACTTCTCAGATTGTAATAATCTGCCACTAGAGACAATTGTTAGAGGTTCCCTTATGGAACAAAAAGCCCACTGATGAGTCCATGTTAGGTAATGGACGAAAAACGTTTATGGGCGCTGCCTAACTAAACAATCCTATACGTAGGAATTTTTCTATGATGAACGTATGTGTTAACCTGCACGGTTACATACAATCACACACAAAATAGCTCATGATTTTTTTGTTTTTGTTAAATAGGCGTCTCGTTGCATACAAACATATCTACATTTGTCGACATAATATACAAATCAAAATTAAACAGACAGAATCACAAATACATATAAAGACCATATCACCATGACATCATATGTAATGTATAGGCACTCTACCACATACAAGCAAAGCAACAATCTCGACACACAGCAACAGAATAATACAAAGCGGGTTAATCACAAATACTTATAAAAATAATTTTCTATCATAGGTTCCAAATAAGTTCCACAGTGACATTTACCCTGGCCAATCATAAAGACGATCGTAAGAATAAATAACACAGTAGTATACAATAAACTATTAAGATTCAAGGTTGGTGCGCATTGTCATACCCAAGGAAACGTCTCGATCGCCAACTTACCTGCGACGCAGTCATGTGGATGGAAGCCTGTGGTCTTCACCTTCAAATGATATACATTTATACGAATTAATTGAATACACATATATGTATTATATACATCTATACTAATGAAAAATAAAATAAACTTAGAGACGCGTAATTCATGCACTAATCCGCAAATACGAACCCAACTAAATATGTGTAAATTAGATGTAGAGATTGTTGTTCATTCTGACACATACATGTGTTGTCTTGGTGGTTATGTGTTTTGTGTTCGCTTGTCACAATTCTCCCATGGTCTTGTTACTGTTACGAATGCTTTTGTTGTCTCTGTCTATGCTTAAGTTTTTATACTTAAGTTTTTATACTTACTCGCGGCTTTGTGTTGTATGACTTGTCTTCCGTCTCATCTTGTTGTTCATATTTGTGATGCATTGAGGGTTGGACTGATTCTGTCCTCGCTGCCATTTTTTCATGGTTGTCGTTATACTTCATTTTCTCTATTTTTTCTGGTCTATATCACAACCTTTGTTCTCTGTCGTTGACCAAGGCGTCTAATATACGTATATTAATATATTTTCTCATGTTAATTGTAGTCTCGCCGCGTTTGTAGGTTCACCGTGTATTGCCATCTTAGATAATCTTTTCTATAAAATATTGTGTAACAATTTTTTCACCGCATTGGGTAGTGTATAGTGCATTCTCACTGCATTTGATTTTTCAGCTAATGCTTATATATATCATATGCCTTATTTATTTACTTAATTTACACATAGTCTTTGTCGTATATCTATAAAGTATGGGAAGTAACTATAGACTGCCAGCATAGGGATTTTGAAAGTGGGGTAAGTCATTAGTTAGTGTATTTTGTAGTTTCACCGCACCCTTTCCTATTTATTATCTAATATTATATATACCTTTATTTATTACATTATATATATTTATATAATTTATATGTATATAAAAACATAAGTAGACTTGATGTACATGTTGAATGACCGGTTTTCCGCTGTCAGGTTTGGCATGGTTTAAGTGCTGGGTGAGCCCAGACGCCGTGCAACATCATACCTGGTAGTATTGGCTGTGTTAGCTCAATATCTAGCTCTGTATCATTATATAACATCCCAACTTTGTCAACCCTTCCCTAACTTCTATATATAAAACTCATATATTATTTATATACTAATTTATTAAATTTAATTTATTTAGTATTCATTATTTATTTATTACAGCTCCACCCCTTTTAAATTTCCACCTTCCCCTCCCCTATCCCCTTAATTGTTCATACCCCTCCCCCACTGACTTGCCGTTGTTCCGGTTGACATCGACCATCCCTAAATTCCGAAAATTGCATCACTCTTATTATTTAGAGTGTGCAATTGAGGTGAACACATCAGTATGTGTTCAACCCCCGTCGCGTGTGGTCGCTGTCTTCCTGAGTAATGGTAGGTCCTTTTTTGATTTTTTGATTTTTCATTTTTCCAATTTATATTATATTATATTATATTAAATTATTATTATTATTTATTTTATTATATTATACTATTATTAAATATAAATAGTAAATTTGCCGTTTTTCGGGATTTTGATAGCGACCCTCTCCTATATAAAAATTGCGTCACCCATACTTATGGGTATGAAACGGAGGTGAACACATCAGTCAGTATGTGTTCAACTCTCGTCGCGTGTGGTCGCTGTCTTCCTGAGGAATGGTAAGTGGTTTTTGATTTTTCCATTCTATATTATATTACATTATTATTATTATTTAACAATTATTAATTAATATTTGTTTACTTTACATTTACTATTTATTGATGTTTGCTGCCTCTACGAGGCAATGTAAATAATTAATGTCTGCCTTAGCCATTTTTGGCCATTTTTCTATGTATATATGGGTGGTTGCACACATACTAGTTGTGTGTGTATGCACCTATATATAAAAAGCCCACTGATGAGTCCCCTTCAGGCCAGGGACGAAAAACGTTTCTGGGCGTGCCTGTAACGTAGTTTTAGGCAAAAAGGCCTACTTATAATTGTTATGGGAGCGTCTTTTATTGACACTTCTATAACAATTTTTGCTTGTTTCTCGGTTTTTGTTTGTTTTTGTGTTTTTTGTGTCAATGTTTTTCATTTTTGTTTTGTTTTTAATCTCTCAACATATTCTCATATATATCGTATACCTTATGTATACCTTATTTTTATATATACTCTTGTCTATATTTACATAATTACTGGGAAATAGTGCTAGGTTAGCAGCTTAGGGAAAAATTTTTGGAAGTGGGGTAATTCATTAGTTAGTGTATTGTGTAGTTTCACCGCATTTGCTCGAACCATTAGTGAGTCTTAGATTAGGATGGTTGCCGGTGTTTTTGTTTTATGTTTTGTTTGTTGTTCGTTATTATATTAGACACGAGTCGTACTATCCTTGAACTTGTACACTTTTAGATTGGCCTAGGTCCTTGAATTGGTACCACCCCTTCTGATATAATGAGCTTTAGCATCAGAATGCGTTATGGCATATGTATATGCAGTTAGTCATATACATGTGTCATGGGCTATATTGCAGTGTATTGTGTATATTTAGATATTTCCTAAGTATTCGTAGGCCCTGTCCCAGCTGGAAATATACAGCGTAATCTGTTAAGTGGGTTTTGACCCACGCAGATCTATCGCAAGGTATTTTTTCCATTAGGCATGTGAACTGGGGCTTGTGTTCGGTCCCTGTCTGCATGGGTTGCCGGGGGGGGGCTCTCTGGCTTCCGTCTTGGCAGAGGTTGATATGCATACACTGTTAACTGGGTTTTAACCCGATTCAGTCTAGAATGCGGTTCGATACCATTATCTGCGACGGGAGGTATGGCGCCTACTCACCCGCTCGGCCCTAGCCCTCAGTGTCCGGCTGCGCGCTCTTCCGTTTGCATGACAGTTCATAGACGGGGTCTCACTTGGCAGCGTTGTGCTGCAGGTGATTGCTCCGGTTATGGAACTTAATGCTAAGTTAGACCCCTGATATCGTTGTGTAGAAACATTGTACATGCGGTGAAGGTCTTAGACTCAGCATTCAGATTATTTAACGTAGCTACTACCGTATTACATAGACGGGGGTATGAAGGTGCCAGGATGTGTCGGGGTTCCGTGCTGACTCTTAGCCAGTCCATGGATTGGGTTAACTCAATGACCATGGACACGGGCGGTGGTTAGTTCGATGCCTTGGATACATCCGGGAGATTTTCTATTTTTAGCTTAGGTAGTGTTAGACGATAGGGGTTTTATATGCTTTTAATTTATACTTACATAAAAACATAAGTAGACTTGATGTTCATGTTGTATGACCGGTCTTCCGCTGTCAGGTTTTGTGCATGGTTTTAAGTACTGGGTGAGCCCAGACGCCGTGCAACATCATGCCTGGTAGTATTGACTGTTCAGATCAATATCTAGGTCTTTAATCTATTATAAAAATATCCCAACTCTGTTAACCCTTTCCTAAATAGTATCTAATATTATATATACTTTTATTTATTACATTATATATATTTATATAATTTATATGTATATAAAAACATAAGTAGACTTGATGTACATGTTGAATGACCGGTTTTCCGCTGTCAGGTTTGTGCATGGTTTAAGTGCTGGGTGAGCCCAGTCGCCGTGCAACATCATACCTGGTAGTATTGGCTGTTCAGATCAATATCTAGGTCTTTAATATATTATAAAATATCCCAACTCTGTTAACCCTTTCCTAATCATTATTTAATATTATATATACTTTTATTTATTACATTATATAATTTATATGTTTCTTAAAAACATAGGTAGACTTGATGTACATGTTGAATGAACGGTTTTCCGCTGTCAGGTTTGTGCATGGTTTAAGTGCTGGGTGAGCCCAGTCGCCGTGCAACATCATACCTGGTAGTATTGGCTGTTCAGATCAATATCTAGGTCTTTAATATATTATAAAATATCCCAACTCTGTTAACCCTTTCCTAAGCATTATTTAATATTATATATACTTTTATTTATTACATTATATAATTTATATGTATATTAAAAACATAGGTAGACTTGATGTACATGTTGAATGACCGGTTTTCCGCTGCCAGGTTTGTGCATGGTTTAAGTGCTGGGTGAGCCCAGACGCCGTGCAACATCATACCCGGTAGTATTGGCTGATCAGATCAATATCTAGGTCTTTAATCTATTATAAAATATCCCAACTATGTTAACCCTTTCCTAATCATTATTTAATATTATATATACTTTTATTTATTACATTATATATTTTATATATCTTATATGTATATAAAAACATAGGTAGATTTGATGTACATGTTGAATGATCGGTTTTCCGCTGTCAGGTTTGTGCATGGTTTAAGTGCTGGGTGAGCCCAGTCGCCGTGCAACATCATACCTGGTAGTATTGGCTGTTCAGATCAATATCTAGGTCTTTAATATATTATAAAATATCCCAACTCTGTTAACCCTTTCCTAATCATTATTTAATATTATATATACTTTTATTTATTACATTATATAATTTATATGTATATTAAAAACATAGGTAGACTTGATGTACATGTTGAATGACCGGTTTTCCGCTGCCAGGTTTGTGCATGGTTTAAGTGCTGGGTGAGCCCAGACGCCGTGCAACATCATACCCGGTAGTATTGGCTGATCAGATCAATATCTAGGTCTTTAATCTATTATAAAATATCCCAACTATGTTAACCCTTTCGTAATCATTATTTAATATTATATATACTTTTATTTATTACATTATATATTTCATATATTTTATATGTATATAAAAACATAGGTAGATTTGATGTACATGTTGAATGATCGGTTTTCCGCTGTCAGGTTTGTGCATGGTTTAAGTGCTGGGTGAGCCCAGACGCCGTGCAACATCATACCTGGTAGTATTGGCTGTTCAGATCAATATCTAGGTCTTTAATTCTATTATAAAAATATCCCAACTTTGTTAACCCTTTCCTAAATATTATCTAATATTATATATACTTTTATTTATTACATTATATATTTTATATATCTTATATGTATATAAAAACATAGGTAGATTTGATGTACATGTTGAATGATCGGTTTTCCGCTGTCAGGTTTGTGCATGGTTTAAGTGCTGGGTGAGCCCAGACGCCGTGCAACATCATACCTGGTAGCATTGGCTGTTCAGATCAATATCTAGGTCTTTAATCTATTATAAAAATATCCCAACTCTGTTAACCCTTTCCTATTTATTATCTAATATTATATATACCTTTATTTATTACATTATATATATTTATATAATTTATATGTATATAAAAACATAAGTAGACTTGATGTACATGTTGAATGACCGGTTTTCCGCTGTCAGGTTTGGCATGGTTTAAGTGCTGGGTGAGCCCAGACGCCGTGCAACATCATACCTGGTAGTATTGGCTGTGTTAGCTCAATATCTAGCTCTGTATCATTATATAACATCCCAACTTTGTCAACCCTTCCCTAACTTCTATATATAAAACTCATATATTATTTATATACTAATTTATTAAATTTAATTTATTTAGTATTCATTATTTATTTATTACAGCTCCACCCCTTTTAAATTTCCACCTTCCCCTCCCCTATCCCCTTAATTGTTCATACCCCTCCCCCACTGACTTGCCGTTGTTCCGGTTGACATCGACCATCCCTAAATTCCGAAAATTGCATCACTCTTATTATTTAGAGTGTGCAATTGAGGTGAACACATCAGTATGTGTTCAACCCCCGTCGCGTGTGGTCGCTGTCTTCCTGAGTAATGGTAGGTCCTTTTTTGATTTTTTGATTTTTCATTTTTCCAATTTATATTATATTATATTATATTAAATTATTATTATTATTTATTTTATTATATTATACTATTATTAAATATAAATAGTAAATTTGCCGTTTTTCGGGATTTTGATAGCGACCCTCTCCTATATAAAAATTGCGTCACCCATACTTATGGGTATGAAACGGAGGTGAACACATCAGTCAGTATGTGTTCAACTCTCGTCGCGTGTGGTCGCTGTCTTCCTGAGGAATGGTAAGTGGTTTTTGATTTTTCCATTCTATATTATATTACATTATTATTATTATTTAACAATTATTAATTAATATTTGTTTACTTTACATTTACTATTTATTGATGTTTGCTGCCTCTACGAGGCAATGTAAATAATTAATGTCTGCCTTAGCCATTTTTGGCCATTTTTCTATGTATATATGGGTGGTTGCACACATACTAGTTGTGTGTGTATGCACCTATATATAAAAAGCCCACTGATGAGTCCCCTTCAGGCCAGGGACGAAAAACGTTTCTGGGCGTGCCTGTAACGTAGTTTTAGGCAAAAAGGCCTACTTATAATTGTTATGGGAGCGTCTTTTATTGACACTTCTATAACAATTTTTGCTTGTTTCTCGGTTTTTGTTTGTTTTTGTGTTTTTTGTGTCAATGTTTTTCATTTTTGTTTTGTTTTTAATCTCTCAACATATTCTCATATATATCGTATACCTTATGTATACCTTATTTTTATATATACTCTTGTCTATATTTACATAATTACTGGGAAATAGTGCTAGGTTAGCAGCTTAGGGAAAAATTTTTGGAAGTGGGGTAATTCATTAGTTAGTGTATTGTGTAGTTTCACCGCATTTGCTCGAACCATTAGTGAGTCTTAGATTAGGATGGTTGCCGGTGTTTTTGTTTTATGTTTTGTTTGTTGTTCGTTATTATATTAGACACGAGTCGTACTATCCTTGAACTTGTACACTTTTAGATTGGCCTAGGTCCTTGAATTGGTACCACCCCTTCTGATATAATGAGCTTTAGCATCAGAATGCGTTATGGCATATGTATATGCAGTTAGTCATATACATGTGTCATGGGCTATATTGCAGTGTATTGTGTATATTTAGATATTTCCTAAGTATTCGTAGGCCCTGTCCCAGCTGGAAATATACAGCGTAATCTGTTAAGTGGGTTTTGACCCACGCAGATCTATCGCAAGGTATTTTTTCCATTAGGCATGTGAACTGGGGCTTGTGTTCGGTCCCTGTCTGCATGGGTTGCCGGGGGGGGGCTCTCTGGCTTCCGTCTTGGCAGAGGTTGATATGCATACACTGTTAACTGGGTTTTAACCCGATTCAGTCTAGAATGCGGTTCGATACCATTATCTGCGACGGGAGGTATGGCGCCTACTCACCCGCTCGGCCCTAGCCCTCAGTGTCCGGCTGCGCGCTCTTCCGTTTGCATGACAGTTCATAGACGGGGTCTCACTTGGCAGCGTTGTGCTGCAGGTGATTGCTCCGGTTATGGAACTTAATGCTAAGTTAGACCCCTGATATCGTTGTGTAGAAACATTGTACATGCGGTGAAGGTCTTAGACTCAGCATTCAGATTATTTAACGTAGCTACTACCGTATTACATAGACGGGGGTATGAAGGTGCCAGGATGTGTCGGGGTTCCGTGCTGACTCTTAGCCAGTCCATGGATTGGGTTAACTCAATGACCATGGACACGGGCGGTGGTTAGTTCGATGCCTTGGATACATCCGGGAGATTTTCTATTTTTAGCTTAGGTAGTGTTAGACGATAGGGGTTTTATATGCTTTTAATTTATACTTACATAAAAACATAAGTAGACTTGATGTTCATGTTGTATGACCGGTCTTCCGCTGTCAGGTTTTGTGCATGGTTTTAAGTACTGGGTGAGCCCAGACGCCGTGCAACATCATGCCTGGTAGTATTGACTGTTCAGATCAATATCTAGGTCTTTAATCTATTATAAAAATATCCCAACTCTGTTAACCCTTTCCTAAATAGTATCTAATATTATATATACTTTTATTTATTACATTATATATATTTATATAATTTATATGTATATAAAAACATAAGTAGACTTGATGTACATGTTGAATGACCGGTTTTCCGCTGTCAGGTTTGTGCATGGTTTAAGTGCTGGGTGAGCCCAGTCGCCGTGCAACATCATACCTGGTAGTATTGGCTGTTCAGATCAATATCTAGGTCTTTAATATATTATAAAATATCCCAACTCTGTTAACCCTTTCCTAATCATTATTTAATATTATATATACTTTTATTTATTACATTATATAATTTATATGTTTCTTAAAAACATAGGTAGACTTGATGTACATGTTGAATGAACGGTTTTCCGCTGTCAGGTTTGTGCATGGTTTAAGTGCTGGGTGAGCCCAGTCGCCGTGCAACATCATACCTGGTAGTATTGGCTGTTCAGATCAATATCTAGGTCTTTAATATATTATAAAATATCCCAACTCTGTTAACCCTTTCCTAAGCATTATTTAATATTATATATACTTTTATTTATTACATTATATAATTTATATGTATATTAAAAACATAGGTAGACTTGATGTACATGTTGAATGACCGGTTTTCCGCTGCCAGGTTTGTGCATGGTTTAAGTGCTGGGTGAGCCCAGACGCCGTGCAACATCATACCCGGTAGTATTGGCTGATCAGATCAATATCTAGGTCTTTAATCTATTATAAAATATCCCAACTATGTTAACCCTTTCCTAATCATTATTTAATATTATATATACTTTTATTTATTACATTATATATTTTATATATCTTATATGTATATAAAAACATAGGTAGATTTGATGTACATGTTGAATGATCGGTTTTCCGCTGTCAGGTTTGTGCATGGTTTAAGTGCTGGGTGAGCCCAGTCGCCGTGCAACATCATACCTGGTAGTATTGGCTGTTCAGATCAATATCTAGGTCTTTAATATATTATAAAATATCCCAACTCTGTTAACCCTTTCCTAATCATTATTTAATATTATATATACTTTTATTTATTACATTATATAATTTATATGTATATTAAAAACATAGGTAGACTTGATGTACATGTTGAATGACCGGTTTTCCGCTGCCAGGTTTGTGCATGGTTTAAGTGCTGGGTGAGCCCAGACGCCGTGCAACATCATACCCGGTAGTATTGGCTGATCAGATCAATATCTAGGTCTTTAATCTATTATAAAATATCCCAACTATGTTAACCCTTTCGTAATCATTATTTAATATTATATATACTTTTATTTATTACATTATATATTTCATATATTTTATATGTATATAAAAACATAGGTAGATTTGATGTACATGTTGAATGATCGGTTTTCCGCTGTCAGGTTTGTGCATGGTTTAAGTGCTGGGTGAGCCCAGACGCCGTGCAACATCATACCTGGTAGTATTGGCTGTTCAGATCAATATCTAGGTCTTTAATTCTATTATAAAAATATCCCAACTTTGTTAACCCTTTCCTAAATATTATCTAATATTATATATACTTTTATTTATTACATTATATATTTTATATATCTTATATGTATATAAAAACATAGGTAGATTTGATGTACATGTTGAATGATCGGTTTTCCGCTGTCAGGTTTGTGCATGGTTTAAGTGCTGGGTGAGCCCAGACGCCGTGCAACATCATACCTGGTAGCATTGGCTGTTCAGATCAATATCTAGGTCTTTAATCTATTATAAAAATATCCCAACTCTGTTAACCCTTTCCTATTTATTATCTAATATTATATATACCTTTATTTATTACATTATATATATTTATATAATTTATATGTATATAAAAACATAAGTAGACTTGATGTACATGTTGAATGACCGGTTTTCCGCTGTCAGGTTTGGCATGGTTTAAGTGCTGGGTGAGCCCAGACGCCGTGCAACATCATACCTGGTAGTATTGGCTGTGTTAGCTCAATATCTAGCTCTGTATCATTATATAACATCCCAACTTTGTCAACCCTTCCCTAACTTCTATATATAAAACTCATATATTATTTATATACTAATTTATTAAATTTAATTTATTTAGTATTCATTATTTATTTATTACAGCTCCACCCCTTTTAAATTTCCACCTTCCCCTCCCCTATCCCCTTAATTGTTCATACCCCTCCCCCACTGACTTGCCGTTGTTCCGGTTGACATCGACCATCCCTAAATTCCGAAAATTGCATCACTCTTATTATTTAGAGTGTGCAATTGAGGTGAACACATCAGTATGTGTTCAACCCCCGTCGCGTGTGGTCGCTGTCTTCCTGAGTAATGGTAGGTCCTTTTTTGATTTTTTGATTTTTCATTTTTCCAATTTATATTATATTATATTATATTAAATTATTATTATTATTTATTTTATTATATTATACTATTATTAAATATAAATAGTAAATTTGCCGTTTTTCGGGATTTTGATAGCGACCCTCTCCTATATAAAAATTGCGTCACCCATACTTATGGGTATGAAACGGAGGTGAACACATCAGTCAGTATGTGTTCAACTCTCGTCGCGTGTGGTCGCTGTCTTCCTGAGGAATGGTAAGTGGTTTTTGATTTTTCCATTCTATATTATATTACATTATTATTATTATTTAACAATTATTAATTAATATTTGTTTACTTTACATTTACTATTTATTGATGTTTGCTGCCTCTACGAGGCAATGTAAATAATTAATGTCTGCCTTAGCCATTTTTGGCCATTTTTCTATGTATATATGGGTGGTTGCACACATACTAGTTGTGTGTGTATGCACCTATATATAAAAAGCCCACTGATGAGTCCCCTTCAGGCCAGGGACGAAAAACGTTTCTGGGCGTGCCTGTAACGTAGTTTTAGGCAAAAAGGCCTACTTATAATTGTTATGGGAGCGTCTTTTATTGACACTTCTATAACAATTTTTGCTTGTTTCTCGGTTTTTGTTTGTTTTTGTGTTTTTTGTGTCAATGTTTTTCATTTTTGTTTTGTTTTTAATCTCTCAACATATTCTCATATATATCGTATACCTTATGTATACCTTATTTTTATATATACTCTTGTCTATATTTACATAATTACTGGGAAATAGTGCTAGGTTAGCAGCTTAGGGAAAAATTTTTGGAAGTGGGGTAATTCATTAGTTAGTGTATTGTGTAGTTTCACCGCATTTGCTCGAACCATTAGTGAGTCTTAGATTAGGATGGTTGCCGGTGTTTTTGTTTTATGTTTTGTTTGTTGTTCGTTATTATATTAGACACGAGTCGTACTATCCTTGAACTTGTACACTTTTAGATTGGCCTAGGTCCTTGAATTGGTACCACCCCTTCTGATATAATGAGCTTTAGCATCAGAATGCGTTATGGCATATGTATATGCAGTTAGTCATATACATGTGTCATGGGCTATATTGCAGTGTATTGTGTATATTTAGATATTTCCTAAGTATTCGTAGGCCCTGTCCCAGCTGGAAATATACAGCGTAATCTGTTAAGTGGGTTTTGACCCACGCAGATCTATCGCAAGGTATTTTTTCCATTAGGCATGTGAACTGGGGCTTGTGTTCGGTCCCTGTCTGCATGGGTTGCCGGGGGGGGGCTCTCTGGCTTCCGTCTTGGCAGAGGTTGATATGCATACACTGTTAACTGGGTTTTAACCCGATTCAGTCTAGAATGCGGTTCGATACCATTATCTGCGACGGGAGGTATGGCGCCTACTCACCCGCTCGGCCCTAGCCCTCAGTGTCCGGCTGCGCGCTCTTCCGTTTGCATGACAGTTCATAGACGGGGTCTCACTTGGCAGCGTTGTGCTGCAGGTGATTGCTCCGGTTATGGAACTTAATGCTAAGTTAGACCCCTGATATCGTTGTGTAGAAACATTGTACATGCGGTGAAGGTCTTAGACTCAGCATTCAGATTATTTAACGTAGCTACTACCGTATTACATAGACGGGGGTATGAAGGTGCCAGGATGTGTCGGGGTTCCGTGCTGACTCTTAGCCAGTCCATGGATTGGGTTAACTCAATGACCATGGACACGGGCGGTGGTTAGTTCGATGCCTTGGATACATCCGGGAGATTTTCTATTTTTAGCTTAGGTAGTGTTAGACGATAGGGGTTTTATATGCTTTTAATTTATACTTACATAAAAACATAAGTAGACTTGATGTTCATGTTGTATGACCGGTCTTCCGCTGTCAGGTTTTGTGCATGGTTTTAAGTACTGGGTGAGCCCAGACGCCGTGCAACATCATGCCTGGTAGTATTGACTGTTCAGATCAATATCTAGGTCTTTAATCTATTATAAAAATATCCCAACTCTGTTAACCCTTTCCTAAATAGTATCTAATATTATATATACTTTTATTTATTACATTATATATATTTATATAATTTATATGTATATAAAAACATAAGTAGACTTGATGTACATGTTGAATGACCGGTTTTCCGCTGTCAGGTTTGTGCATGGTTTAAGTGCTGGGTGAGCCCAGTCGCCGTGCAACATCATACCTGGTAGTATTGGCTGTTCAGATCAATATCTAGGTCTTTAATATATTATAAAATATCCCAACTCTGTTAACCCTTTCCTAATCATTATTTAATATTATATATACTTTTATTTATTACATTATATAATTTATATGTTTCTTAAAAACATAGGTAGACTTGATGTACATGTTGAATGAACGGTTTTCCGCTGTCAGGTTTGTGCATGGTTTAAGTGCTGGGTGAGCCCAGTCGCCGTGCAACATCATACCTGGTAGTATTGGCTGTTCAGATCAATATCTAGGTCTTTAATATATTATAAAATATCCCAACTCTGTTAACCCTTTCCTAAGCATTATTTAATATTATATATACTTTTATTTATTACATTATATAATTTATATGTATATTAAAAACATAGGTAGACTTGATGTACATGTTGAATGACCGGTTTTCCGCTGCCAGGTTTGTGCATGGTTTAAGTGCTGGGTGAGCCCAGACGCCGTGCAACATCATACCCGGTAGTATTGGCTGATCAGATCAATATCTAGGTCTTTAATCTATTATAAAATATCCCAACTATGTTAACCCTTTCCTAATCATTATTTAATATTATATATACTTTTATTTATTACATTATATATTTTATATATCTTATATGTATATAAAAACATAGGTAGATTTGATGTACATGTTGAATGATCGGTTTTCCGCTGTCAGGTTTGTGCATGGTTTAAGTGCTGGGTGAGCCCAGTCGCCGTGCAACATCATACCTGGTAGTATTGGCTGTTCAGATCAATATCTAGGTCTTTAATATATTATAAAATATCCCAACTCTGTTAACCCTTTCCTAATCATTATTTAATATTATATATACTTTTATTTATTACATTATATAATTTATATGTATATTAAAAACATAGGTAGACTTGATGTACATGTTGAATGACCGGTTTTCCGCTGCCAGGTTTGTGCATGGTTTAAGTGCTGGGTGAGCCCAGACGCCGTGCAACATCATACCCGGTAGTATTGGCTGATCAGATCAATATCTAGGTCTTTAATCTATTATAAAATATCCCAACTATGTTAACCCTTTCGTAATCATTATTTAATATTATATATACTTTTATTTATTACATTATATATTTCATATATTTTATATGTATATAAAAACATAGGTAGATTTGATGTACATGTTGAATGATCGGTTTTCCGCTGTCAGGTTTGTGCATGGTTTAAGTGCTGGGTGAGCCCAGACGCCGTGCAACATCATACCTGGTAGTATTGGCTGTTCAGATCAATATCTAGGTCTTTAATTCTATTATAAAAATATCCCAACTTTGTTAACCCTTTCCTAAATATTATCTAATATTATATATACTTTTATTTATTACATTATATATTTTATATATCTTATATGTATATAAAAACATAGGTAGATTTGATGTACATGTTGAATGATCGGTTTTCCGCTGTCAGGTTTGTGCATGGTTTAAGTGCTGGGTGAGCCCAGACGCCGTGCAACATCATACCTGGTAGCATTGGCTGTTCAGATCAATATCTAGGTCTTTAATCTATTATAAAAATATCCCAACTCTGTTAACCCTTTCCTATTTATTATCTAATATTATATATACCTTTATTTATTACATTATATATATTTATATAATTTATATGTATATAAAAACATAAGTAGACTTGATGTACATGTTGAATGACCGGTTTTCCGCTGTCAGGTTTGGCATGGTTTAAGTGCTGGGTGAGCCCAGACGCCGTGCAACATCATACCTGGTAGTATTGGCTGTGTTAGCTCAATATCTAGCTCTGTATCATTATATAACATCCCAACTTTGTCAACCCTTCCCTAACTTCTATATATAAAACTCATATATTATTTATATACTAATTTATTAAATTTAATTTATTTAGTATTCATTATTTATTTATTACAGCTCCACCCCTTTTAAATTTCCACCTTCCCCTCCCCTATCCCCTTAATTGTTCATACCCCTCCCCCACTGACTTGCCGTTGTTCCGGTTGACATCGACCATCCCTAAATTCCGAAAATTGCATCACTCTTATTATTTAGAGTGTGCAATTGAGGTGAACACATCAGTATGTGTTCAACCCCCGTCGCGTGTGGTCGCTGTCTTCCTGAGTAATGGTAGGTCCTTTTTTGATTTTTTGATTTTTCATTTTTCCAATTTATATTATATTATATTATATTAAATTATTATTATTATTTATTTTATTATATTATACTATTATTAAATATAAATAGTAAATTTGCCGTTTTTCGGGATTTTGATAGCGACCCTCTCCTATATAAAAATTGCGTCACCCATACTTATGGGTATGAAACGGAGGTGAACACATCAGTCAGTATGTGTTCAACTCTCGTCGCGTGTGGTCGCTGTCTTCCTGAGGAATGGTAAGTGGTTTTTGATTTTTCCATTCTATATTATATTACATTATTATTATTATTTAACAATTATTAATTAATATTTGTTTACTTTACATTTACTATTTATTGATGTTTGCTGCCTCTACGAGGCAATGTAAATAATTAATGTCTGCCTTAGCCATTTTTGGCCATTTTTCTATGTATATATGGGTGGTTGCACACATACTAGTTGTGTGTGTATGCACCTATATATAAAAAGCCCACTGATGAGTCCCCTTCAGGCCAGGGACGAAAAACGTTTCTGGGCGTGCCTGTAACGTAGTTTTAGGCAAAAAGGCCTACTTATAATTGTTATGGGAGCGTCTTTTATTGACACTTCTATAACAATTTTTGCTTGTTTCTCGGTTTTTGTTTGTTTTTGTGTTTTTTGTGTCAATGTTTTTCATTTTTGTTTTGTTTTTAATCTCTCAACATATTCTCATATATATCGTATACCTTATGTATACCTTATTTTTATATATACTCTTGTCTATATTTACATAATTACTGGGAAATAGTGCTAGGTTAGCAGCTTAGGGAAAAATTTTTGGAAGTGGGGTAATTCATTAGTTAGTGTATTGTGTAGTTTCACCGCAGTTCCACAGTGACATTTACCCTGGCCAATCATAAAGACGATCGTAAGAATAAATAACACAGTAGTATACAATAAACTATTAAGATTCAAGGTTGGTGCGCATTGTCATACCCAAGGAAACGTCTCGATCGCCAACTTACCTGCGACGCAGTCATGTGGATGGAAGCCTGTGGTCTTCACCTTCAAATGATATACATTTATACGAATTAATTGAATACACATATATGTATTATATACATCTATACTAATGAAAAATAAAATAAACTTAGAGACGCGTAATTCATGCACTAATCCGCAAATACGAACCCAACTAAATATGTGTAAATTAGATGTAGAGATTGTTGTTCATTCTGACACATACATGTGTTGTCTTGGTGGTTATGTGTTTTGTGTTCGCTTGTCACAATTCTCCCATGGTCTTGTTACTGTTACGAATGCTTTTGTTGTCTCTGTCTATGCTTAAGTTTTTATACTTAAGTTTTTATACTTACTCGCGGCTTTGTGTTGTATGACTTGTCTTCCGTCTCATCTTGTTGTTCATATTTGTGATGCATTGAGGGTTGGACTGATTCTGTCCTCGCTGCCATTTTTTCATGGTTGTCGTTATACTTCATTTTCTCTATTTTTTCTGGTCTATATCACAACCTTTGTTCTCTGTCGTTGACCAAGGCGTCTAATATACGTATATTAATATATTTTCTCATGTTAATTGTAGTCTCGCCGCGTTTGTAGGTTCACCGTGTATTGCCATCTTAGATAATCTTTTCTATAAAATATTGTGTAACAATTTTTTCACCGCATTGGGTAGTGTATAGTGCATTCTCACTGCATTTGATTTTTCAGCTAATGCTTATATATATCATATGCCTTATTTATTTACTTAATTTACACATAGTCTTTGTCGTATATCTATAAAGTATGGGAAGTAACTATAGACTGCCAGCATAGGGATTTTGAAAGTGGGGTAAGTCATTAGTTAGTGTATTTTGTAGTTTCACCGCATTTGTCGAACCATTTAGTGAGTCTTAGATTAGGGTGGTTGCCGGTGTTTTTGTTTTATGTTTTGTTTGTTGTTCGTTATTATATTAGACACGAGTCGTACTATCCTTGAACTTGTACACTCCTAGATTGGCCTAGGTCCTTGGATTGGGACCACCCTTTCTGATATAATGATCTTTAGCAACAGAATGGGTATATGTATATGCAGTTAGTCATATACATATATCGTAGGCTATATTGCAGTGTATTGTGTATATATAGATATTTCCTAAGTATTCGTAGGCCCTGTCCCAACTGGAAATATACAGCGTAATCTGTTAAGTGGGTTTTGACCCACGCAGATCTATCGCAAGGTATTTTTTCCATTAGGCATGTGAACTGGGGCTTGTGTCCGGTCCCTGTCTGCATGGGTTGCCCGGGGGGGGGCTCCCTGGCTTCCGTCTTGGCAGAGGTTGATATGCATACACTGTTAACTGGGTTTTAACCCGATTCAGTCTAGAATGCTGTTCGATACCATTATCTGCGAGGGGAGGTATGACGCCTACTCACCCGCTCGGCCCTGGCCCTCAGTGTCCGGCTGCGCGCCCTTCCGTTTGCATGACAGTTCATAGACGGAGTCCCACTTGGTAGCGTCGTGCTGCATGTGATTACTCCGGTTATGGAACTTAATGCTAAGCTAGACCCCTAATATCGTTGTGTAGAAATATTGTACATGTTGAGTAGGTCTTTGGCCTTGAGCGTTTTCTTTTAGCTCGTCTGGTATTTGACTGGTTATGACCGGTGCCACTGACTTGGTGGAGGAATAGCCTTGAGAGTTGAGAGGATCAACTCAACATTCAGTTTATTTAACGTAGTTACTACCGTATTACATAGACGGAGGTACGAAGGTCGCCGGGCTGTATCGGGGTTTCCGTGTTGACTCTTAGCCGGTCCATGGATTGGGTTTACTCAATCAACTCGGACCTAGGCGGTGGTTAGTTCGGTTGCCTTGGTATACCCTGAGACTTTCTATTTTTAGCATAGGTAGTGTTATCAGACGAAAGAGGGTCTTATTATGGTTTATGTAAAAAAATAAATAGTTTATATATATTATACCTTTGGTACAGTATGTATACATTGATCACTCATGTATATTGTTCATATTAAATGTAAAAATAAGATTGAAAATTGCAGTGGCATTGTAACGCACTCACCAATGTGTCCGTTATATTACACATCTTTAGTTGTATTTTTATTGTTTTATTTAACGTGGTATGCTTAATACAGCTGGTAGCAAATACTTGCATTGCTTATCTTACATATGATTAAATCACTAACAATACCACTAGTAGTTCAGAATAATTACGAATACTTCAATCAGGATCAGTACAACTACGTATATGTATTTATTAAGAATAAGGAGATTATTATTCTTAACACAGTTGTTATTATTAACATTTATATGTTAGCAACAACCATTATAATTACCATTGGGTTTATTGACATGTCTGACACTGACGTTGTATAAGGCAATGTTAGATGTAGTGGTGTACAACACCTAGTGACAGCCTGCAACAATTAGCATATTACAAAAACGTTAGCGATATATGGTAAACTAAACCAGAATGCCCCCTCCAAAGAGTTGTATGTAGCACTTACCTTGATACAGAGCATAAGCTGCATCTACTTGTATTGGAACAAGCGCTAAACATATACCACCCGGAAATTTGTATAAATACAACCCTGTAAGTTGGAGGATTGATACCTGGGAATTGATTATGCTTCCAGGAGTAAGATATTCAACATAACCATTAGACATATATGGTGCCGATTTAGATGCGTGAAATAACCGAGGAAAATTAACAGCAATCGCAACAATAGTCCGCTGAACGGATATTGACTAATTAAAGATACCTCATAAGGCACTTACGATAAATACACATGCTATGAACTGGACTATACAAAAAGGCAGACTGGAACGCCACTACATTAAGCCAGTTAAACAGACCAACAAGTTACACGGTTAGATGAAGCTACTTTGAGATGTACACAAAAACTAATTATGAGTTATGTTAGACATAATACTAAAAATGGAAACTAAACAAGTCACACGTTGGAACATCACAAATGAAATTAATACTCCAATAATCTAAGGAAATTGTATAGATAACTACTATTAATATTGTACAAAGTATATACACATATAGAATAAAATACTAGTGTAGTGTCATGATAGATCATTTCCAATCATTGGGATACTTGTAGGATACATTGTTAACACAATGTACACCATTTTTATAGAAATTGATTTGTAAAGTTTAATAATATACTACGTTATACTATTTGAGCAATGACTGAGCCGACAATGAGTAGATTGAAAGTAAGAATTGTGTGTTAGTTGGAAAATGTTGATGATGGGACATGCGTGTTATCACGGCGGGTATGGTTAAAGTCTTGGGCGAGCCCGAGCACCATATCAATATCGTTGGGATGATGGAAACTGTCACATTATCAACACCAGATTGATTTTGTGATTATATATGACTGCTAAAACACCCAGTAATACACGGCGGTTTTGTCGGCATAATGGTAAAACGTAGAATTGTCAAAAATGCTTGTCAAGCTATACAGTAATAATATTATAACAGGAATATATAAGGTAATTGCTATCATATGGAATACCTGTAGAACACATTGTTAATACAAGTTACATCATCCTTATAAAAATTCATTTGTAAACTCTTAATAATTATACTACGTCATACTAGCTAGCAAGGGCCGTGCCGTCAATATGAGTGATTATGGATAAGAATTATGAAGTTGACTGAAAATGTTGATGGTGGGACATGTGTGTTATCACGGCGGGTATGGTCAAAGTCTTGGGCGAGCCCAGGCACCATATCAATATCGTTGGGATGATGGAAGCTGTCACATTATCAACATCAGATCCGGGGTTCTTAGATTATATACGTTTGCTAACACTCAGTATTGCATTGAGCCGGTTTTTGTCAGCACAATTGTAAATAATATGAAGAACAGATTTTTGTCAAGCTGTAGATTAATAATGTTAAAACAGGAATATGTAAGGTAACTTCAGTCATATGGAATACCTGTAGAATACATTGTTAGCACAATTTACATAATTTTCAGGGAAATTGATTTGTAAAAGCTTTTATTAATACACTACGTTATACCATTTAGACAAGGACTGAGCCGACAATATGAGTGAGTGCAAGTTGCGAATTGTGGGTTGATTGCGGAATGTTGATGGTGGGACATGTGGGTTATCACGGCGGGTATGGTCAAAGTCTTGGGCGAGCCCAGGCACCATATCAATATCGCTGGGATAACGGGAGGCTGTCACATTATCGGCATCGGATCGATTTTTATTGTACATGTTTATTAACACTCAGTAGTACATGAGCCGGTTTTTGTCAACACAATGGTAAAAAGTAGGAATGACAGCTTTTTTACCAATTTATACAGTAACACTATTACAACAAGAATATGTAAGGTAATTTTCAATCATGTGAAATACCCGGGGAATACATTGTTAATAAAATTTACATCACCCGCTTCATTTCAAATTCATTTGTAAACTCTTAATAATTATATTACGTCATACTAGCTGGCAATGGCCGAGCCATCAATATGAGTGATTATGGGTGGGAATTATGAGGTCGACTGAAAATGTTGATGGTGGGACATATGTGTTATCACGGCGGGTATGGTCAAAGTCTTGGGCGAGCCCAGGCACCATATCAATATCGTTGGGATGATGAAAGCTGTCACATTATCAACATCAGATTCGGGTTCTTAGATTATATACGTTTGCTAACACTCAGTATTGCATTGAGCCGGTTTTTGTCAACACAATAGTAAATAATAAGAAGGACAGATTTTTGTCAAGCTGTAGATTAATAATGTTAAAACAGGAATATGTAAGGTAACTCCAGTCATATGGAATACCCGTAGAATACATTGTTAGCACAATTTACATCATTTTCGGTGAAATTGATTTGTAAAAGCTTTTAATAATATACTACGTTGTACCATTTTGGGCAAGGACTGAGCCGACAATATGAGGGAATGAAAGTTAAGAATTATGGATTGATTGTGGAATGTTGATGGTGGGACAGGTGTGTTATCACGGCGGGTATGGTCAAAGTCTTGGGCGAGCCCAGGCACCATATCAATATCGTTGGGATGATGGAGGTTGCCACATTATCAACATCAGATCGATTTTTGGTTGTATATGTTTGTTAACACTCAGTAGTACATGAGCCGGTTTTTGTCAACACAATGGTAGAAAGTAGGAATGACACTTATTTACCTAGCTATACAGTAACATTATTACAACTGGAATATGTAAGGTAATTTCAATCATATGAAATACCCGTTGAATACATTGTTAATACAATTTACATCATCCTTCTCATTTCAAATTCATTTGTAAACTCTTAATAATTATACTACGTCATACTAGCTGGCGATGGCCGAGCCGTCAATATGAGTGATTATGGATAAGAATTGTGAAGTTGACTGAAAATGTTGATGGTGGGACATGTGTGTTATCACGGCGGGTATGGTCAAAGTCTTGGGCGAGCCCAGGCACCATATCAATATCGTTGGGATGATGGAAGCTGTCACATTATCAACATCAGACCGGGGGTTCTTGGATTATATACGTTTGCTAACACTCAGTATTGCATTGAGCCGGTTTTTGTCAACACAATAGTAAATAATAGGAAGGATAGATGTCTGTCAAGTTATAGAGTAATAATGTTAGAATAGGAATATGTAAGGTAATTCCAGTCACATGGAATACCTGTAGAATACATTGTTAACACAATTTATATCATTTGCATGAAATTGATTTTTAAAGTTTTAATAATATACTACAGGGTGCTATTTGGGCAATGACTGAGCCGACAGTACGAGTGAGTGAAAGTTAAGTATTTTGTATTGGTTGTGGAATGTTGATGGTGGGACATGTGTGTTATCACGGCGGGTATGGTCAAAGTCTTGGGCGAGCCCAGGCACTATATCAATATCGTTGTGATGATGGAAGCTGCCACATTATCAACATCAGTTCGATTTTTGGTTGTATATGTTTGTTAACACTCAGTAGTACAGGGGCCGGTTTTTGTCAATACAATAGTAAAAATTAGGAATGACAGCTTGTTTGCCAAGCTATACAGTAACATTATTACAACAATAATATGTAAGGTATTTTCAATCATATGAAATACCTGTAGAATGCATTGTTAGTACAATTTACATCATATTTATAGAAATTCATTTGTAAACTCTTAATAATTTATACTACGTCAGGCTATCTGGCAATAGCTGAGCCTTAGGCACGGGTTACGTAAAAACTTACCTCACAATACAGTACCTTATGCATACAAGGTAAATCATGCATATAAATAAGATGTATATAACATATACAAATAACAATAGCCAGACAATAATATACCAATTAACCTATAACTACTAAGCCATAGAAATTATGCTTATAAACAAGATGCATATAACATAATACAAATAACAATAACCAGATAAACAAGATACCAATTAACTTATAACTACTAAGCCACAACCTAGGATACAATGGAAATCTTATACCAAATATAATACAATATCTATAATACTATGTAATTAATAATAACAATAACAAAATAAAAATTAGCTAATAAAATACTTCTATATATAAAATATAATAATCACAACATAATCACAACATCTACAATAACAACCAGATAAAGATAATAGAAAATAAACAATACAGTATAAAAATCCCACAAACATACAAACAAAATATAAAAATCCCACAAACATACAAACAAAATATAATACAATACTACGTATAATAACGAAAATAACAATAATAAAGAATAACAACATAAGCCAATAATAAAGAATTTTTATGATAAAAACCAAAATAGAATTTAATTTCTACAGATAAAATCATTGACACCCTTCCATTAATGGAGCAAATACGAAACAAAACACCCACACACTCGAATCAAATAAGGAATACACAAAAAATCCAACTTCAAGACTTAACACAAAAGAACACAAAAGCCACCGTGTAAACAGAGGAGAGAAATAGAATTAAAAAGCTAACCAAATAATTCAACCCTGATTCCAATAAGACGATAACTTGGAAACACAAAAACACATCTCTAGAAGCTAGCACGCAAAGTTATAAGGAAAAGTTATACTTGAAATTATAAAGATATAGAAAAGTCAAGAATATACAAAATGCAGGATACTAAGGAGCTTGTCCACAACACAGAAATAAGCAAAATGATAATTTACAATAGGAAAACAAGAAAAACATGACTTCACTAAGGTTATACGAAACATAAAAACTGGAACAACTACATAATACTAAGAATGTGGCAAAGAAGTTAATTAGAATATACTCTACTAATTGGACAACAAATGGGTCCCACACACGCACTAAGGAGCATGAGAAATATAGAACAAATAAAATTGGGAATGGAAAACATAGATAAATAAAAACCGGAATTTTCACATACATAGAACACAGAAAAACGTAAGTAAAGTATAAGCATATGTGTGGGGTTTTCTCAAATACACCTAAAATAATAAAATTAAAAACAAGGGGTTTTTCAGATACACCAAAATAACAACAATTTAAATACATTGGATTTTCACACACACTAAGGAACAGGAAAGTATTTTCTGAAGTGTAATTAACATGAATTAGTTTACTGATACGTTCTACCGTCCCATAACCAAAAACAGCCAAAATAAAACTAAAACAGAAAAATAATAATATAAAAATTCATTATAATTTGTAAACTAAAAATCCTTCGTTCTACAAACAAACAAAATAAAAAACCCATTACAAAACTGGAAAATAGCTAGAATAAAAATTGAAATAATTCACTATCCCGTTAACCATTCGTTTTTACTATTTTTACATGAACAAATTTACATTTGCTACCACTGAATAATTCACTATATCGTTAACTATTTTTCCTCAGCAACAGGAAAATTCTGAAGCCAATAAATATGCGCTAAAAAATTTTTACCAAAAGTTACCGACACCTCTCACAGCTCAAATCAGAAACAAGAAAAGAAAGATATAATAATAAAAATTCCACTACCTTGTAAACCATAATATATCCACTATCTTATAAACCAAAAATCCGTCTTACTAATCTGCAAAATAAAGGACAACGAATGAATTCAAAATTACGAATACTCCCTAAAACTCATAAAACTGGAAAATAGCTAAAATAAAAAAACCATAATAATCCACTATCTCGTTAACTATTATTTTATTACTCTACATGAACATTCATAGCTGCTACCACACGTAATAAATTCACTTTCTTGTTAACTAGTTTTCTCCTTATTATTCCACCAGAACAATCTATATTTACTACCACACACAATGAAATACCCTAACATAGGGTGTACATTTTTAATGAAAGTCATATACGGTTTCTTCCGAAAAAACTCCCAGTTTCTAGTACTTCATCTCTAACATTAGAGACTTCTCAGATTGTAATAATCTGCCACTAGAGACAATTGTTAGAGGTTCCCTTATGGAACAAAAAGCCCACTGATGAGTCCATGTTAGGTAATGGACGAAAAACGTTTATGGACGCTGCCTAACTAAACAATCCTATACGTAGGAATTTTTCTATGATGAACGTATGTGTTAACCTGCACGGTTACATACAATCACACACAAAATAGCTCATGATTTTTTTTGTTTTTGTTAAATAGGCGTCTCGTTGCATACAAACATATCTACATTTGTCGACATAATATACAAATCAAAATTAAACAGACAGAATCACAAATACATATAAAGACCATATCACCATGACATCATATGTAATGTATAGGCACTCTACCACATACAAGCAAAGCAACAATCTCGACACACAGCAACAGAATAATACAAAGCGGGTTAATCACAAATACTTATAAAAATAATTTTCTATCATAGGTTCCAAATAAGTTCCACAGTGACATTTACCCTGGCCAATCATAAAGACGATCGTAAGAATAAATAACACAGTAGTATACAATAAACTATTAAGATTCAAGGTTGGTGCGCATTGTCATACCCAAGGAAACGTCTCGATCGCCAACTTACCTGCGACGCAGTCATGTGGATGGAAGCCTGTGGTCTTCACCTTCAAATGATATACATTTATACGAATTAATTGAATACACATATATGTATTATATACATCTATACTAATGAAAAATAAAATAAACTTAGAGACGCGTAATTCATGCACTAATCCGCAAATACGAACCCAACTAAATATGTGTAAATTAGATGTAGAGATTGTTGTTCATTCTGACACATACATGTGTTGTCTTGGTGGTTATGTGTTTTGTGTTCGCTTGTCACAATTCTCCCATGGTCTTGTTACTGTTACGAATGCTTTTGTTGTCTCTGTCTATGCTTAAGTTTTTATACTTAAGTTTTTATACTTACTCGCGGCTTTGTGTTGTATGACTTGTCTTCCGTCTCATCTTGTTGTTCATATTTGTGATGCATTGAGGGTTGGACTGATTCTGTCCTCGCTGCCATTTTTTCATGGTTGTCGTTATACTTCATTTTCTCTATTTTTTCTGGTCTATATCACAACCTTTGTTCTCTGTCGTTGACCAAGGCGTCTAATATACGTATATTAATATATTTTCTCATGTTAATTGTAGTCTCGCCGCGTTTGTAGGTTCACCGTGTATTGCCATCTTAGATAATCTTTTCTATAAAATATTGTGTAACAATTTTTTCACCGCATTGGGTAGTGTATAGTGCATTCTCACTGCATTTGATTTTTCAGCTAATGCTTATATATATCATATGCCTTATTTATTTACTTAATTTACACATAGTCTTTGTCGTATATCTATAAAGTATGGGAAGTAACTATAGACTGCCAGCATAGGGATTTTGAAAGTGGGGTAAGTCATTAGTTAGTGTATTTTGTAGTTTCACCGCATCCATCAGTGTCCGGTTGCGCACTCTTCCGTTTGCATGACAGTTCATTGACTGGATCTCACTTGGCAGCGTTGTGCTGCATGTGATTCGCTCCGGTTATGACACTTAATGCTAAGTTAGACCCCCTAATATCGTTGTGTAGAAATATTGTACATGTTGAGGAGGTTTTTTGGCTTTGAGCGTTTCCTTTAGCTCGTCTGGCATTTGACTGGTTATGACCGGTTCCATTTGACTTGGTGGAGGAATAGCCTTAAGAGTTGGGAGGACCAACTCAACATTCAGTTTATTTAACGTAGCTACTACCGTATTACATAGACGGGGGTATGAAAAGTTGCCAGGCTGTATCGGGGTTCCGTGCTGACTCTTAGCTGGTCCTTGGATTTGAGGTCACTCAATGAACATGGACCTAGGTGGTGGTTAGTTCGGTGCCTTGATTATACCTAAGCGATTTTTCCAATTTTTTAGCATAGGTAGTGTTTTTAGATGAGAAAGGGTTTTATATTGTGGTTTATATATGTAGATAAAATTTATATATATATATATATCTTTGGGTTATAGTATGTATACATTGATCACTCATGTATATATGTTCACATAAAATGTAAAATTCAAATTGAAAAATGCAATAATATTAACACACTCATCAAGTAGTTTGGTATATATATTTACACATGGTAGGTTTATTCACTATTTATTTAATTTAGTACGCTTATTACAGCCGGTATCATTAGCATGTGCTGTCTATCGTACATATGAATAAATCACTAACAATACTACTAGTAGTTTAAAATAACTATTAATACCTCAATCATTATCAGTACAATTACGTATATTTGTTAATAACAAGGATACTATCTCAATACAATGGTTGTTATTGACATTCTATATATTAGTGACAACCATTATGTTTATCATTGGATATTAGTGACATGTCTGACATTGACGTTGTATAATTTATAATTAGACGTAGTGGTTTATAACACTTAGTGACAGAAATATCCTCTCCAAAGATAACTCGAGTTGTATGTATCACTTACCTTGATACACAGCTAAGGTTACATCTACGTTATGGAATAAGCGTTAATTATGTACCACCGGGAATTTTTGTATGGAAACAATCCTGTAAGCTACATGTTGTACCTGGAAATTGAGTATACTCCCAGAAGTGAGATATTCAATTACGGATATGGGAAAATAGTTGAGGATAATTGGCAGCATTTATAACAACAATCGGGGAACCGCCACTGACTTAATGAAGATGCCTCATATGATACTTACCAGAAATTACACATGTTATGAATCAGACTAAACAAAAAAGCCGATTGAAAAACGCCACCACATTAAGCCAGTAATTCATACCAACAAGTTAAATTGACTGAAGCAGCCACTTGAGATGTACACAAAAAGCAAAATAGGAGCTACGTCAGACAACATATTATTGGAAATGAATGCGAAACAAGTCATACGCTGGTACAACACAAACGAAAATAATGTTCAAATATTCTAAGAATATCGTATTGTATTAATACTCGCTAATATTAAACAAATACACACACACATAGAATAAAAACACTAGTGTAATGCAAAGATAGATCATTTTTAGGAGAATTGATTTGAAAAAGTTTTTATATAAAAATAATACACTGCGTTGTACTAGTGGGGCAATGGCTGAGCCGACATCTTGAGGGATTGAGAGTAGGAATCGTGCGCGGAGTGCGTAGTGAAGATGATGTGACATGTGTGTTGTCCACGGCGGATATGGTCAAAGTCTTGGGCGAGCCCGCGCACCATATCAACATCGTTGGGATAATGGATGCTGTCGCATTATCGACATCAGATAGATTTGTGATTGTTTACGATTATTAGCGCTCGGCTATACGGGGTTCAGTTTCGTTGGCACATTGGTACAAAGTAGAAATTGACAGTTTTTTGTCAAGCTATACTGTAATAAATTTATAACAGAATTATATAAGGTAATATCAATCATATGTAATACTTGTAGAATACATTGTTAGTACAATTTGCATCACCCCTATATAAAAAAATTGTTTTGAAAAAGGGTTAATAATATACTACGTTATACTATTTGGGCAATGGCTGAGCCGTCGATAAGTGTGAGTGAAGAAAAAGAGAGTTGTGTTTTGTCTGGTAGATGTTGATGATGAGACATGTGTGTTGTCACGGCGGTTATGGTCAAAGTCTTGGGTGAGCCCGAGCACCATATCAATAACGTTTGAGATGATGGAAGTTGTCACATTATCGGCGCCAGATTGATTTTTTCTCACTATAGAGGATTGCTAACACTCAGTAGTACATGAGCCAGTTTTTGTCAGCACAATAGTAAAAAGTAGGAACGACAGATTGTATGTAAAGGTATACTGTAATAATGTTATATAAAAATGTGTAAGGTAGTTCCAATCTAATGGAATACTTGGAATATACATTGTTGGTACAATTGTACATCATCCTCATGAGATTGATTGAAGTTTAATAATACTACGTTATACTATTCGGGCAATAGCCGAGCCGATGATATGGGTGATTGAAAGTAAGAGTTATGTGTCGGTTGATTGATGTCGATGAGTGGGACATGTGTGTTATCACGGCGGCTATGGTCAAAGTCTTGGGCGAGCCTGAGCACCATATCAAGATCGTTTGGGATAACGGAAGCGGTCACATTATCGACATTAGATTATCTTTGATTATACGTGATTGCTAACACTCAGTAATGCGCGAAACGGTTCTTGTCGGCACAATGGTATAAAGTAGGAATGACAGATTTTTCGTCAAGCTATATAGTAATAATATTCATAACAGGAATATGTAAAGGAAGTTAAACCATATGGAAATATCTGTAGAATACATTGTTAATACAATTTACATCGTCTTATAGAAATTCATTTGTGAAATAATAAGAAAGAAATAATAACAAGAAATTTATAAGAAATTCATTTGGAAATTATTTTAATAATATACTGTGTTATACTGTCTGGACAGTGGTTGAGCCACTATCTGGACAATAGCTGATTTTATGTAAAGCTATACTGTAATAATATTATAATAGGAGTGTGTAAGGTAGTCCCAATCTAATGGAATACTTGTAATATACATTGTTGGTACAATTGTGCCTCATCTTCAAGAGATTGATTGAAGTTTAATAATACTACATTGTGCCATTTTGAGTAAGGGCTGAGTCGGGAGTATGAGTGATTTAAAGTAAGAGCTATGTGTTAGTGAAGATTGTCAATGGTGGGACATGTGTGTTGTCACGGCGGCTATGGTCAAAGTCTTGGGCGAGCCTAAGCACCATATCAATATCGTTTGGGATAGCGGAAGCGGTCACATTATCGACATTAGATTGTCTTTGATTATATATATGATTGCTAACACTCAGTTATACCTGAGCCGGTTTTTGTCATCACAATGGTAAAATGTAGAAAGGACAGATCCGTTGTCAAGCTAGATAGTAATAATTGTATCTACATAAAACAGGGATATGTAAGGAAAGTCTAGCGTATTGAATACCCGAAGAATGTGTTGTTAAACACAACTTGCATAATTTTTATGATAATTGATGTGTAAAAGTTTTAATAGTATATTACGTTATACCATTTTGAGTAAGGGCTGAGTCGGGAGTATGAGTGATTTAAAGTAAGAACTATGTGTTAGTAAAGATTGTCAATGGTGGGACATGTGTGTTGTCACGGCGGCTATGGTCAAAGTCTTGGGCGAGCCTAAGCACCATATCAATATCGTTTGGGATAACGGAAGCGGTCACATTATCGACATTAGATTATCTTTGATTATATATATGATTGCTAACACTCGGTTATACCTGAGCCGGTTTTTGTCATCACAATGGTAAAATGTAGAAAGGACAGATCCGTTGTCAAGCTAGATAGTAATAATTGTATCTACATAAAACAGGGATATGTAAGGAAAGTCTAGCGTATTGAATACCCGAAGAATGTGTTGTAAACATAACTTGCATAATTTTTATGATAATTGATGTGTAAAAGTTTTAATAGTATATTACGTTATACCATTTTGAGTAAGGGCTGAGTCGGGAGTATGAGTGATTTAAAGTAAGAATTATGTGTTAGTGAAGATTGTCGATGGTGGGACATGTGTGTTATCACGGCGGCTATGGTCAAAGTCTTGGGCGAGCCTGAGCACCATATCAATATCGTTTGGGATAACGGAAGCGGTCACATTATCGACATTAGATTATATTTGATTATACATGATTACTGACACTCAGTAATGCACGAATCGGTTCTTGTCAGCACAATGGTATAAAGTAGGAATGACAGATTTTTCATCAAGCTATATAGTAATAATATTTATAACAGGAATATTTAAGTAGTTAAACCATATGGAAATATCTATAGAATACATTGTTAATACAATTTACATCGTCTTTAGAGAAATCCATTTGTAAAATAATAAGAAAAAATAATAAGAAATTTGTAAGAAATTCATTTGTAAATTAATTTAATAATATACTGCGTTATACTATCTGGACAGTAGCTGAGCTTCTAACAGGAGTAATCGTAAATTAAAAGTATGTGTTTGACTGGAAAATGTTGATGGCGAGACACGTGTGTTATCACGGCGGCTATGGTCAAAGTCTTGGGCGAGCCCAAGCACCGTATCAATATCGTTGGGATAAGGGTTGAGGCTGTCACGTTATCAACATCGGATCGATTTTTATTGATATATTGATCGCTGACATTCAGTGCTGCATGAGCGGGTTTTTGTCAATACAATAGTATAAAGTAGGAATGACAGATTTTTTGTCAAGTTATACGAGGTACATAAGTTTTTAGTAATAATATTATAACAGGAATATGTAAAGTAATTTAAACCATTTGGAAATACCTGCAGATTACATTGTTAATACAATTTACATCATCTTTATAGAAACTTATCTATAAAACTTTTAATAATATACCACGTTACACTATCTGGGCAATAGCCGAGCTGTCAATATGAGTAATTAAAAATGAGAATTATGTTGTTTGGCTGGGAAATGTTGATGGTGTGACATGTGTGTTATCATGGCGGCTATGGTCAAAGTCTTGGGTGAGCCCAAGCACCATATCAATATCGTTGGGATAAGGGAGGCTGTCACGTTATCAACATCAGATCGATTTTTATCGGTATATTGATCGCTAACATTCAGTGCTACATGAGCCGGTTTTTGCCAATACAGTGGTGTAAAAATGGGAAGGACAGTTTTGTCAAGTTATACAAGTTATATAAGTTTTAGTAATAATATTATAACGGGAATATGTAAAGTAATTTAAACCATATGGAAATACCTGTAGATTACATTGTCAATACAATCTACATCATCTTTATAGAAACTCATCTGTAAAACTTTTAATAATATACTACGTTATACTATTTGGGCAGTAGCCGAGCCGCCATTATGAGTAATTGAAAATGAAAATTATGTGTTGGCTGGAAAATGTTGATGGTGTGACATATGTGTTATCACGGCGGCTATGGTTCAAAGTCTTGGGTGAGCCCGAGCACCATATCAATATCGTTGGGATGATGAGGGTTGTCACATTATTGGCACCAGATCGAGTTGATTATATTTGAATACCAACACTCAGTTGTACATGAGCCGGTTTTTGTCAGCACAATGGTAAAAAGTAGGAATAACAGATGTTGTTGCCAAGGTACACAATAACCTAGACATACAGTCGTCAATTTTTTGATCATGTTAGTGGACACACTAAATATTACATGTAAATACAGAAAAACACTAGATTAATTATCACTAAACTACCATACTTAGAGAAAACCATTGGGTCAAAATAATATATATTAAGACGGACTTTGTATAATTATAGTTTATAATTATATTTTGTGTATACGATGTTTTAATAGAAACTAAATGTAATTTTAAACATGAACTAGACCCACATATTAGCATCAATGAGGTAAAAGTTTGGTAGTGGAACCAAAACACCAAATTACTATCTACCATGATGAGAGTGAGCTGACATAATGCTGACAATTGAGATACATCCATGATATCATAATACGTCAACGTATACGTTCGGACACTACCAGCTAGATGAAACCAACATTTTCAGCCACAGTATATGCAGAGTTATGCGAGTATGCTATGAGATAGAAAAGAAAATAAAGTAAAAACAATTGCTGGAGATATATTCAAGAGTAAATACACACGCCCATACACTACAAGTGTATACATTATGCTAGGATAGTGCATTTTGGGAGTAATGGAATCACCAATTCAAGCTCATGATGTCTAAACCATGCTTTGTACCACTCGGAATATTTCAAACTGACCTGGAATTAGATATCAATAGGGAATAATAACAACAACCAAATAAAGATAAAAATATAAATAACTAACAAGTGGTAGAAACAAGTTAATATTTTGTTGTAGAGTATTTTCAATAACATAATAGGAACCGATATACTCATACATTTTTGACATACACATGGAAAATATCTATACACATAGTTCAAACATACGCACAGTCTTACCAGGGGATAATGGAATAAGGACAATTATCATGTAGTAAATGTACAGTGTAAAAAACCCGGGAAAACCCAAATTCAAAATCATATCCTTGTAATTACTCATTTTTTGGCTGAACAGTTAAATATAAAAAGGCATGTGGTAGAAACAAGTTAATATATGAGAGGGCTAATAGCACTTTGAAATACATAATGGTGTGATATAGGGATTTGATACTCGCCTGTACTTGAATTATTAAAAAAATAAATAATAAGGTCAAACATTTAATACTAAACCGTAGGTATATAGTACATTGTTAATATTTACAGACTAACAGTAGTTTTCGGTAGTAATAACAAAATATAATAAAGTAATCAAGATTATTTTCATTAATTCTATAAAGAACACAATAAAAAACTGGTAGGCTATACATTTTTCGACATATACATGGGGAATATTTATACACATATTTTTAAACATACTCCTAGGCCTACTAGGGAATAACGCCAAAATGACATTTATCATGTAGCTATTATACATTATATATAAGAGGACCCAAAATTCATCCTTCTAGGTTGAAAATACATCAGTTGGTCTTCATGGAGACTCCAGACTCATACCACGTACTCTTGGCACTCCTAGAACTGAAAAAGGAGATGCGTTACACGACCTATTAGGGGGTTTAAAATATACCAAGACATACCTGCACAATTCAGAGAACCGGACGCCTCTAACATCTCGAGACAGCGTTCCATTGTCCTTTGTATATAAACAGGGATATGACATATGACCTTATCCATTTCACACTGTTGACCTAAGGCTGCATATAACCCACGATATAGTGTCAATTGCACCTCTGGTTCTAACCATCCAACAGTTGGTAGACGCTTCAGTTGATCCTGTATATGATGACCACTAACCCGTTGATGACGACTTAACAGGGACTCCTTATCTGCCAAGGCATGTTCAAGCATACCAGCCGGTGAACCCGTACCAGAAAATATAAATAGCATAGCACATTCCTTGCATCCGATCATAAAAACTGACACTCGAGTGGGACCGGTAATCTGCAACACAGTATCACCAATGCGAGGGGGATCGCCGGCCAGCGACATATTCAAACGCTTAAACAGTGTATCAGCCTTAGAAAAAACAGGTACCCCCAAAGAGTTCCTCGTGAACATATGTTCTATGATTCCCACTAAGCCCTCACAACGATAACGAATACTGCGACAATATTGTACGGGTGAATCACATTCCAAATTGATTAACGGGATGGAACTCCAGATATCAGGCTTCGGTAGGGCATGTGCTTGTTCTTTGCGTTCTTTGGCACGCCTTCTACGATCCCTACTGGACACCAAGCGACGTTTACTAACACATTCATACCAGTTAATTGTTCTTCGATCCAGAGATGCAATTAAATCCTTATATCTGTCCAAAAAACGCTCGGTTATAATAACTCTTGGTGGCAGGGGGTCCTTACCCACATACACCTCCGTTACCAAAAATGGCCTCATTGATTCGTAAAAGGTCATGGCAACCATGTATCGAGGATACATATTTGCATAAAATTTAGCTTCTAGGGCACATAAATCAGTATATAAAAAGCGGTTGCTGGTGCGAATCAACACCCGTTGCACAAAATTTCGTAAGGTATTTTTCTTCCATTGTAACTTATCCTTTGACAGATAATGGATCATACGCATCGAGGCCATGGGTTTGTTGTACACTGAAAAATAGATATGATGGTCATCACGGAGAATCCGGAGGTCCAAAAAGGAGATTTCCTTAAAATTCCCTCTACTGGACAATGTTTCACACTCCACGGTTAGTTCTAATTGTGTCAAAGTCTGGAAAGTATTTTTAAAACCGTCGAGACTGGTACTGGGCATGTATAATAGAAAGTCGTCCATGTACTTCCAGAAATAGATGATACCATAATTTTCCATCAATAATGTTCTATGCTGTTGTATTTGTTGATCCAAAAGTATTGTCGCCAATAGGCCTGAATCGCAGGCCCCTTGAGGTAAGCCGCAAACTTGCCTATAGATGGTATCTCTATACCCGCAATAGTTGGCCATATTGAAACAAAATCTCACGCATTCAAGCAATAAGCTTGGACATATGGATCCATAATTTTTATACCGCCCAGTAGCTAACAACATGGTTAAGCTAGATAATATCTTGTCCCGATTCATTCGGGTATACATGTCAACAACGTCTAGTTTCACTAGCTCATAACCGGCACAGACCGGCATCTCGGACATCCTGCGGACAACCTCGCTTATGTCTCCCACATTCTGTGGCAATAAAAACTCACCAAACACTCGCCTCAGAATATGTGCCACGATTTTTTGCAGTGGGTAGGTGTACCAAGATCGGGTACCACATATGGGCCGGCAGGGAGCGTCTGGTTTATGGTCTTTAACTAAGCCATACAAATAGGGTAACCGTACCCAGCCACCCACCTCCAAACGTTGTAGCATTCTTAGAACCTCTTTGGGAAACGGTTTTTGAGTGGTGGGATAGGTTCGGTAAGTTGCACGTAACCGTCGTGATATTGCGCAAAAAGCGTCACGGATCCGAGCCTGCTCAACTAGAAAATTGTCACCCACATATATCTTATAAAAGCCTTTGGTGACGCAACCCTCAATCCACAGCAACATCTTCTCATTATACTGTGTACGTTTCATCATAATGATGCGCTTTCCTTTGTCGGATTGGACAAGGACAATGTCTTCATTTTCTCTTAAAAATGTGTTGGTCTCATCAAGCATCCCGCGCAGAAGTTGATCCATATACCCTACACCCAACGGGCCATCACTATAACCAGGCAAAAGTGCCGCCTGATAACGCTCCCGAACTTGGGAGATACATTCGCGCAGATAATCCTCTGGCTGTTTAGATTTTGACAAAAACCTGTCATGAATGTAGAAACTCACATCTAATATGTCCATCAAGGTGGTGACAGTTGGTACTACAAATCGGGGTCCATAACTTAAAAGAGTGCTGATACTTGGTGGCACAAATAAGTCTGTCATGTTCAAGAAACCCCCAATTACAGGTAGGGGATGACATATAGGTGATAGAGGCATCAAATCATGACTAGGGCCCACTGAACCCTCTAGGCCTCCCAAATCAGCAGGCAACAGAGAACGTGTGTGGGTTACACAGCGGGGGCCGGGAAAAACGGTGGTTGGGGCACTGGTTGTGCATACAACCGGACCTATAGACGGAATGTAGTACATTATGGTAGTATTAGTAGTATAATGGTAATAACACGGGAGATTGTGGAGATATATGTATATATATTTATATATATAAGTATCAAGATAAAGAGTTCAAAATTCAAGATTCAAAGTTCAAAATTCAAAATTCAAACTCACTATTTACGTTGTTTTGCGGTGTAGTGATATCGCCCTCTTCCACGGGGTGTGGTCGTTGCTGTGACGGAACAGACATGGGGTTGACAGAGCAGTGTCCTCTGATGGTTGTAATGCTGCGGAGTTGCCTAAGTGGAAGGAAATGAACATGTGGTTACGGGGGTTTTTCGTGTGTGTTTGCTTGTTGTATGATTCTTCACTTAATAACAACGTTGCCAACTAACCAATATGATGCACCATTACTAGAGTATAAATATCAGATTTTAAAATACCTTGTGAACACACATGGTTCAGGTACACACCCGTGGAGGCAGACTCAGTGAATGTCGGAACATAACAGCAATTAAGAACCAGTTGATAGGTCGTTGACGAAAATGTTGATATCCTTTCCACTTCAACATACAACAATTAAACATCTCAGATACCAAATGTGCCAATTAAACATTAGATGACACAACCTGACATTCTATCTTCTCAAATAACTCTCTACATCTGCTCTCAAAAAAACTCCCACAATACACTGCAACTGAATGCATTGTATACGTCTTAGTAAAGACAATGGTAGGCCCACATATAACACGGACACACACTGGACAATTCCCACTAAGGTCATGCACGACACTGAAGGTGCGAACCGGTACTCTGTCAGACTCCTAGGAAACTGGTTGTCTGGTCTTGTGTGGAGGTTTCACCCGATAAGATATTTTATATACGAAAATCATTACAGTTTTTCTTCGCCTATATAGGTTGTAAATATAACATTAACACAAGAAACGTAACAACACACATGAATACACGCATTGTACCTGCATGCACACTCGGCATGTAATCTAACTACTAATATATACACACACTTCTCCACTCAAACAGATACAACATACTACCTACCCCTCATATTGTGTTATAGAAATTACTGCCGGTATGTCTGTTCCGATTAATGCTCGAAATAAAGATCTTTTGCCCACCAATCACACACACGCTAGAGCCGAATACCCACATAATATACATAGACGCATCTACAGGGAGGGAACAAGAGGTTCTTTTCGTTTTCATATCAAACCAAAATACCATAGATCTGAGTAGAACGGATGCATTCATAGCAATACCCTCCATTCAAAAAGAAAGGTTTTACCGCATAAATTATAACACACACCATCGACTGTAGTAATGGCCACACATTAGGGTGACGGCAGTTCCATACACTAACACAAACTGGATACTCCACAGGGTTTTTACTCATGAACTTTCAAGAAAGGGCGTACCAATATGCCTGCATATGAGACTTGCTGTAGTGCTGGATGTTGCAGTTGGTCTGCGAGAAACACTTAAACACAATGAAAACACACACAGCATTGAAAAATTTTTAATGAGACATCATTACTGAAACATATTTTTCCAACCATGAACCAGTCACCACAGGTCACTCAGAACTCTTAGTACTACCAGAAACTAGAGTGTGGTATAGCAAATACATGTACGGAGAAAAAGACAAAAATCGTTTGTGGGATTCTCAATGGCCCTGGGCAAACTAATGTAAGCAAACTCACAACTATTAAAAATACTCACTTTATTATAGTGATGTCTGGTATGATA
The DNA here is from genome assembly GCA_949629155.1 of Myopa testacea. NCBI lineage: Eukaryota > Metazoa > Arthropoda > Insecta > Diptera > Conopidae > Myopa > Myopa testacea. The sequence goes on from OX451346.1 coordinate 68,386, forward strand.
CTTGGCGGACGTACTCTGATTGCAGCAGCTGCTGGTATACCATTAGATTCCACAGGATATGACACACTATGGGTTAGTAAAACATTAAAAATATGTCAACAACGGTAATATATAAAGATAAGTCCACATTTCATTTGCACGCACTCACCTCAATGAAAAAGCCTGATTACAGGATCAATCCTTATAGCATGAGAAGTGTTGTTGCGGTCCGAATGGATTAGCGCAGATAATAGAATGGAGTTAAAATAACAATTATATGAGCAAAACAGCCAGAACTTTCTTGGGTTTATACCAGTGACTCAATTTAGTTGTTGTACTATGACCAGGCTGATCCAAGTGTATCTACACAAATAGGCCGGCTAGTAATATGTCGCTAAATAATAGAATTGATAACAGTGGTTATGAGAGTCTCATTAAACGTGGGTTAACTAATGCAAACAAATGCCACAATTATGGCGTACACTCACTTTATGTGTTGTTCTATTACAGTATTGACGAACTCATTCCAACTGCAGTGACTATTATTATACCACAAAATTCCGTAAAAACACGACACACTATGGGTTAATTAACATAAGAGTAAATTAATAACAAGAATTCACATTTCATCCACACACACTTACCCCAATGGAATACTTGATCAAGGGATCTCTCCTGAATCTATGGCAAACGGTTAAAATAAACAACACCTAAAACAAAACAACAAATTTTTCCAAAGTATATCAAAGACTCAAAGTAAAACTGTTGTACTATAATAAAAATGAACCCAATTATATCTTACACAGTATAGCCCGGCTAAAAATACGTTACTAAAATATATATAATAAAAAACCACAAAACTACAAATCAGGCCCACACACATAATTCAGCCACCACATCGCACATGGATTCCTTAAAACTCATTTTACAACAAGGTTATATATGCATACAAATCTGATATGCTTCTAAACTAGATGCATGCAGAAAACACATAAATAATAAACAAATAAAAACAAAAAATAGACAATTAACATACCAATATTAACTAGAACCAGTAAACTAAACATAACTAAAACAATGACACAATGATAAACATATATCAAATATAATATAATACCCACAACAATAAATCTAATTAATAATTTGCAATAACAATAATACTATTCTTACCCAATAAGGAATTTAAACATAATAATCACAACTAAACTACAACTATAATATCAATAATAATAAATAACAAGGGAAATAATACAGAATATGTAACCACATAAATATACACATGAGAATTAAATAATAAATAAAATCTATAAATAAATTACAAAAATATGATAACTAAGAAAAGTACATGAATGTATGACATGCAATCATAATAGAACAAGAACCACTGCGAAAAAGTAGTAGGAAAGAATTGAGCAAATAAACCCAACCAAATATTCAACCCTGCATTCATTGACATATAAATTATAAAAACACAATAACACATCTCTAACAAAACAACAGAATAAATATACCTGGATAGCTATGAGTAATTATAAAGTTAAAAACACTAAATGTGGAATTCACGGAACTGGTTATTGATAAAAATAAGAGTAAATGGAAACTGCACAACACATATAAATAATGGAAAGATTAAAAAGTTACATTGAATTGTAAGTGATAGAAAATAAACAAAAATACAATTAAATAAGATATTGCTATAATGGAGGCAAATATGTAATTCAGTCTACTATGAAACACAGAGGGAAATACAGAAGAATATAACAAATAGGAAGTACATATATCGCTAGAAATAAAGAAATAAAGGACAAATGAACTACTAAAAAATACAGTTTGGATTCTCTATATATGCACCATGGAGCATCAGCAATTAAAAATGTAAGTGATTTATTAGCATTGTGTCAAGATACCTCTAGTTCCTATTAATACAAATAACAATCAATCAAACCATTTTTTCCACACACACTATGAGAACATAGGTAATATTAAGCAATTGTAACACAACAATTGTACCAAGTACACAAACACCCCCCATAACTCTTAAACCAAAATAGCCAATAAACTGAAATAAAATCCATAGCCAATAAACTGAAATAAAATCCATTATCTGGTAAATTGAATTTCATTACCTTGTAATACAATAATCCTTCGTCTATTACTTTATAGCTTGTAAACTAAAAAGAATCAAGATAAAATTCATCATCTTGTAAACCAAAAATTTTTTCCCCAAACAAAATATTTTTTTTCTCTCTCAAAACAAAATATACATAATTACCGTCATATGAAAAACACCTAACAAAAGGGTGTACATTAATGAATTTGCTTAACATTTAATCATTCCTAATGAAATTTCCAGTTTCTAGTATGTTTCATCTCGAATATTAGAGATTTTTCAGATTGAAGAAATCTGCCACTAGAAACATTTGGTTAGTGGTTCCCATATGGAACAAAAAAGCCCACTGATGAGTCCATGTTAGGTAATGGACGAAAAACGTTTATGGGCACTGCCTAACTAAATAATCCTATACGTAGGAATTTTTTCTATGTTGAATGTATGTGTTTAACCTACACGGTTACATACAATCATACACACAAAATAGCACATCATTTTTTTGTTTTTTGTTAAATAGGCGTCTCATTGAATACAAACATATCTACATTTGTTGACATAATATACAGGCTAAAAATAAAAGCAGGCCAATCACAGATACATATAAAGATTATATCACCACGACATCATATATGATTTTGCGGGCACTCTACCACATACAAGCAAGGCAGCAATCTTGACACATAGTAATATAATTAAACAAAGTGGGTTAATTTCAAATACATATAAACATAATTTCTATCATAGGTTCCAAACAAGTCTTGCAGTGACATCAAACTTGCCCAATCATAAAGACGTTCTCCAGAAGAAATAACACAGCAGTGAACAACACACCACTAAGTTTTTAAGGTTGGTGCGCATTGTTAAACCCAAAGAAATGTCTCGATCACCAATTTACCTGCGACGCAGTCATTTGAATGGCAGCCTGTGGTCTTCACCTTTAAATGATATATATATGATTTAATATAATACACATATATATTATATACACCTATACTAAGGAAAATAAACAAACTCAGAGACGTGTAATTCATGCACTAATCTGCAAATATGGACCCAACAAATTATGTGTAAAATCAGACATGGAATTTTCTTGTTGTGTACCCATGTGTTGTCGTGATGGCTGTGTAAATTGTCTCGCTTGTCACAGTTCTCCCATAGATCTGTTGCTCTTACGAATGTTGTTGTTGTCTCTGTCTATGTGAATGTTTTTGTATCTACTCGCGGCTTGGTGTTGTGTGGTTTGTTTTGTCGTCTCATGGTTCATTATTGGTGGAACAGTGAGGGTTGGGCTGATTTAGTCTCTGCTGCCATCATTTTCAGTCTCTGGCGTATACTTCATTTCTCTATTTTTCTGATCTATGTTACAATTTCTGCTCCCTGTCGTTGGCCATGGCGTCTAATATACATATATTAATATATATTTGCATGTTAAGGGTATGCAGTCTGGTCCTACCTGTGGTAGTATACTTTTACCTAACACAGCGTACTCACAGCCAGAATAGATAACACTAGGGTGACGTAAGATAATGGCTAGGCTACTGGGAGTATCGTTACATGTCTCTATTAGTGACGAATACAAGCACAGGCATGACAGTGATTGGTAAGGCAGTACAGGTTAAGTTTTTGTAAGTTTTTGCAGATATAATGAGGTAACAGACGAATAGTTACACTAATGTTATGCTATGTGAGCTAATTATAAACTAGTAAATGAATTAGGAGAATTATTACGGAATCAAGTTTATTGTAGTGGTAGGAGTGGGAGAGGGTTAACTTTCACTAGGTAGTGTTGTATACAGGTTTTTACGCCACGTTATTGTGTGGGTTTTTTCACCACGGATATGTCTAATTATTATATATGAATTGCAACTATATTATGGGATAATTGGTATGATATTTAATACTACGATCAGTACTAGATTCAAATAAGGTTACATACTATGGGTAATACACTATAATTTCGAAAGTTTCACACACATTTTTGGAGAAGTATTTGAGTTACCAGCATAGGAATGTTGGAAGTGGGGTAACTTAGTACTTAGGGTATTTTGTATATTTTTTCACCGCCTTTGTATTCTCGCCGCGTTGGTAGTTTCACCGCATAGTGCCATCTCAGATAATCCATTATATAGAGTATTGTGTGATTTTTTCACCGCATTGTGGTAGTGTATTGTGCATTCTCACCACATTTGATTCTCAGCTGATTCGTATATATATCGTATACCTTATTTATACCTTATTTACATATATAATTTACACATAGTCTTTGATGTATATCTATAGAATATGGGAAGTAGCTAGAGGTTGCCAGTATAGGGACTTTGAAAGTGGGGTAAGACATTAGCTAGCGTATATTATAGTTTCACCGCATTTATGGGATAATTGGTATGATATTTAATACTACGATCAGTACTAGACTCAAATAAGGTTACATACTATGGGTAATACACTATAATTTCGAAAGTTTCACACACATTTTTGGAGAAGTATTTGAGTTACCAGCATAGGAATGTTGGAAGTGGGGTAACTTAGTACTTAGGGTATTTTGTATATTTTTTCACCGCCTTTGTATTCTCGCCGCGTTGGTAGTTTCACCGCATAGTGCCATATCAGATAATCCATTATATAGAGTATTGTGTGATTTTTTCACCGCATTGTGGTAGTGTATTGTGCATTCTCACCACATTTGATTCTCAGCTAATTCGTATATATATCGTATACCTTATTTATACCTTATTTACATATATAATTTACACATAGTCTTTGATGTATATCTATAGAATATGGGAAGTAGCTAGAGGTTGCCAGTATAGGGACTTTGAAAGTGGGGTAAGACATTAGCTAGCGTATGTTGTAGTTTCACCGCATTTGTATATTTTTTCACCGCCTTTGTATTCTCGCCGCGTTGGTAGTTTCACCGCATAGTGCCATCTCAGATAATCCATTATATAGAGTATTGTGTGATTTTTTCACCGCATTGTGGTAGTGTATTGTGCATTCTCACCACATTTGATTCTCAGCTAATTCGTATATATATCGTATACCTTATTTATACCTTATTTACATATATAATTTACACATAGTCTTTGATGTATATCTATAGAATATGGGAAGTAGCTAGAGGTTGCCAGTATAGGGACTTTGAAAGTGGGGTAAGACATTAGCTAGCGTATGTTGTAGTTTCACCGCATTCCTTTTTCTCCTTTTTAGTCAATGTATTTAATTGCATGGTTATTTGACTGCAACGTTTCTGCGGATAATTCTAACTTCAATATTAAGAGAGTAGAGAAATAAAAATATAACAATAACCTTTAAAATAATATATTTTACAACAAAATCATACGCGGAAAACTTTTTTCTAGCTAGGCTCAAAAACTAAAAAAAGTATGTTGGTGTATGCCTTATACACATTGCTTGTATAGCTCCTTTCTAGATACATATATGCACATATATGCGCTTCTTACTTGCATATAATTTTTTCTTGATTTATAATTTTTTTCTTACACTAATACGTATATATGGATTATTATGGCTTATCGCCTATAATTTTTCCGTTACAATAAAACAATCACATACTCACACCTTTGTAAAATACCCATAAACATTTTCCAAATAATACCCCTTACCCCTCAGTTTAAAGTCAACTGATGATTCCCCGTGGCTGGGGATGAAAAGCTTATTGATAGCCAATTCTGCTACCTTCGGGTAGTTTTCTCTCTCTCTCTCTCTCTCAGTATAGTTTTATACATAGTTCAAGATATTTCCAATTTTATTATTATAAAATATTAATAAAGGCTCCCATAAGCCTCATTTGTCTGGTTTTTTGTTTTATTTTTGCACCCTTCTAATATTGTGATCAGTTGTTAATTGAGCGCTAATACAAAGTGATCAGTTGTTATTTAAAGTGGTTTTAAAGCGAATAGGGACAAAGCAACCAATCAAACAAAGAGATGAAAATTGTATTAACATTGAAATGCCTTTTTTAAGGCATAGCTGCTTGCTGGTTCCCTGCTTTGGTTGCGTTTGATCCATCTCGCTCATAATAGATGAAATTTGTCGCTTTATTGTGTTTTTAATCCCTCTCGCTCCCAATATAAAATTTGTCAATTTTTGTTTCACATTTAAACATTTAGGAATACTATAGAACATAGTGATAGGGATAGATTATTGACAATAATTTGTTTCGGTTCTAGGACAGCTAGGGACAAACCCCAAACGTACGCGACGGCCATTGTAGGTTTAGATCAGTGAAATTAGGAGAATATAGCTTAAGCAGGAGAAAACAAACGTGTTGGGAATACAGTGAGGGAGATTAGAGGTCGTTAGTTGCTCGATCCTTCATCTCTACATCATAACCAACACGCCTAGGGCAAAAACTCTTAACACTCGCTTCCTTTTTCTCCTTTTTAGTCAATGTATTTAATTGCATGGTTATTTGACTGCAACGTTTCTGCGGATAATTCTAACTTCAATATTAAGAGAGTAGAGAAATAAAAATATAACAATAACCTTTAAAATAATATATTTTACAACAAAATCATACGCGGAAAACTTTTTTCTAGCTAGGCTCAAAAACTAAAATTTCATGCTTTGATCGTTCACCTAGCTTAGGCAGGGGAGAACTCCTTTATTAATCGTGATGGCTGATTAATAATGCGACTTATGGTTTTGGGTCCATATGACCCAAACTCAGGTGTAAAAATAGATTAGGAGTGTGTAGGCTATTGTTTTTTATTTTTTCATTTCACAGGCTCCTTGGTTTCATTAAGCATTTCCTATCATAGCAACCCACGCTGGTCGCAGAATGTCTAGTTTGCGCATTAGGATGGGTAGATGCGGACAGGCATTCGGACAAACCTTCGTCAAGTATGTGGAATGGGGATAGTCTATAGTTCCGGTGATTGGGGTCATTTGAAGCCTCCTGTGATTAAGCTCCTTGCGGGGTTTATGCATAGCATAGCCTTCATTTGTGGTTAGGAGAGATCTACTCATAGGCTTTGGGTGGCTCTTGCACTGTGTGCATAGATTGGCCTTTCTTTCTGCCTACATTGACTAAATCTGCAGTTCTATCTTGCACAAATAGTTTTTCCCTTTTTAACACGGTAGACCAACTCGAAAGGTCCCTTACTAACACACGTGTCAGGAATATCTTAGAGTATATTGAGGGCTAAGTTAGTTATAGAGTTATCCTAAGTATTATTAGTTTCTCTTCTTGTTTTTTAATCTCCTTCAGCAACTACATTAAGAGTTATATATGACATGTTAGCTAACCTGGACTATGCCACGTAAGGGGGTGCCAGAAGTGGCAGCATGTCATTACTATTATTTTTCCTTTTTCATTTTTTATTTTCTATTCTTCCTTACTTATAACTTAATTAAGGCTTATTTCTTTATTTACTTCACACTTGCAACGCTCTCTTGCGTTTCAAATGCACGTTTTTAACTAAGTTAATACTATTAGACTATATCTTAAGGCGTATATATGAACGCGAAAGTTGGACTGGACTATAGTCACGTATGGGGGCTGCCAGGATCAATCTAGCTCAATTCATACTTCTTCAAGTTTTTATTTACTTAGGCTAGCTAGATTATTACTTTTTCCTTACTTCCTCTCAAGGTTTATATATGAACGCGAAGGTTGGACGGGACTATAGTCACGTATGGGGGCTGCCAAGGTCGACCTAGCTCAAGTCATATTTCTTTAAGGATTATTACAAAAAACTTTTTTTATATAGCACACGTCGTTAAAGGCGTACAACAACAAAATAGAAGTTTAGAAATAGGTGTAGTTTGTATTTGTATTTTTATATCGCATCCTTAGTCTATACGCCAGGCCGTTATGTGCGTACAAAAAGTTGGTTCTTTGTCATGCCGTTATGTGCATAATAAAATCAATCTTTGTATAATGGCATTATTATACATTTTGTATTATTTATACATTTGTCGCGCCGTTATGTGCGTACCAAATATTATTTTATTTTTTATATATTTGTCACGCCGTTACGAGTGTGCCAAAGTTTATTTTTATTTTTTGTTATTTATTTCACATGTCATTTTTCACACATGGCTCGTGTAAGTTATACACACACAACAACCGTGGTAAATAATTAATTGTTTACATTACGCACGTAATTACCATTATATCACATCCGATCATGCCGTTATATGTGTGAGCGGGTGATTTATTATGGTATTTAACCTTTTATGACAGTTCTTGTTCACGCTGTTATGTGCGTATATAAGAAATGTTATTCTATCATCATCCTCAAACAAACATTTGTTATGACAATTGCCATGTTAATTTTTGTTGATCGCTACCTGCAAATGATATTTCTTGCTCCTGCTCCTGTTTTTCGTTGCTAGAATAAAAACAGTATCTTCATACCATCTTCATAAACACCATTGTAGACACCATAAAAATTGTTTTTGCACATAAAAACCTTCATCGCTGTGGAAAATTACGCTCAGCCATACCCTCAGCCTGGACCTAATTGTTGGTGTGGTTATAGACAAAATCCGCTATGTCACGCTGCCTGTGAGCATCACACGATCCTTTTCCGCATCAAGCTTTCACAGTTACGCTTCTCTCTCACACCCTCATTTGTTGTTTACAACCTCTTGTCTGCTTACCATCATAATGATGATGGTCATAAAATAATTAAAACAAAAAAGGTCGCCACAACAGGACCCAAGTAAAAAAACACGCGTTACACTTCTCTCAATTACAGGGTGGGAAACACCGCGTTCTCTTCAGTTTTCTCTTTTCACTCCATTGAAATAGATAAAACATCCTGTATTTTCAACCAAAATTCATCACCACCATGTACACAACTTCACGGAAACTCTTTCTTCATGGTTAAAAATCCTCGTGCAATGTTCTCGAATTTGGCGGACATTTTTTTCTATAAATTCAAGATCACCCTCACACTGACCAGTCAGTCTAATTCAGTGAGTGCGTGGTTTCGGTCCTCAACAGTTTTCTAAACATCGGGAAAGTTTAATAGTGTTCAAAGTGTCCAGCCACACCAGTTAGTCCAAATCTTTCCACCGCGTTTTTACAATCACTGTACCGTACTTACTCAATAAAACAATTCCAGCTCAATCAGCATTCGTATATGTGTCTACAAGGATCCTTTCAAAAATTTGTTTTCCTTTACTCTTTGTTACGGCTCACCATCAAATAGTGTACTTAATAATAGATTATTAACATTGTGTTTAATTGTATACGCACACATAACGCATGAACCAGCTATACTAGAACTACAGTTGTTTCCCAAACATCGGAAAAGTGCAATAGTGTTGAAATGTGTTCGCCCACATCAGGCAATCATAATCTAGTGATCTTTCCACCGCGCTTTACAATCACTGCACCGTACTTGCTCAATAAAGCAACCCAGTTTACTTAGCATTCGTGTATGTGTCAACAAAAGATCCTTTTCAAAAATTCTTTTCTCTACGTTGCGGCCCACCTTCAAATTGTGCACTTACGTGATAATAAACATTGTATTTAATTGTATATGCAATTGCCCACATATTACAGGAACCAGCTCTACTCAAACTAATCACAACAAATCAACTACATATACACACTGTAAGTCAACCATTTTCAGCTTCCAATTCCGTTGTTAAACATTATAGCTAATTATGTGTGCATACACGTACATGCATAAAGTATGTTGGTGTATGCCTTATACACATTGCTTGTATAGCTCCTTTCTAGATACATATATGCACATATATGCGCTTCTTACTTGCATATAATTTTTTCTTGATTTATAATTTTTTTCTTACACTAATACGTATATATGGATTATTATGGCTTATCGCCTATAATTTTTCCGTTACAATAAAACAATCACATACTCACACCTTTGTAAAATACCCATAAACATTTTCCAAATAATACCCCTTACCCCTCAGTTTAAAGTCAACTGATGATTCCCCGTGGCTGGGGATGAAAAGCTTATTGATAGCCAATTCTGCTACCTTCGGGTAGTTTTCTCTCTCTCTCTCTCTCTCAGTATAGTTTTATACATAGTTCAAGATATTTCCAATTTTATTATTATAAAATATTAATAAAGGCTCCCATAAGCCTCATTTGTCTGGTTTTTTGTTTTATTTTTGCACCCTTCTAATATTGTGATCAGTTGTTAATTGAGCGCTAATACAAAGTGATCAGTTGTTATTTAAAGTGGTTTTAAAGCGAATAGGGACAAAGCAACCAATCAAACAAAGAGATGAAAATTGTATTAACATTGAAATGCCTTTTTTAAGGCATAGCTGCTTGCTGGTTCCCTGCTTTGGTTGCGTTTGATCCATCTCGCTCATAATAGATGAAATTTGTCGCTTTATTGTGTTTTTAATCCCTCTCGCTCCCAATATAAAATTTGTCAATTTTTGTTTCACATTTAAACATTTAGGAATACTATAGAACATAGTGATAGGGATAGATTATTGACAATAATTTGTTTCGGTTCTAGGACAGCTAGGGACAAACCCCAAACGTACGCGACGGCCATTGTAGGTTTAGATCAGTGAAATTAGGAGAATATAGCTTAAGCAGGAGAAAACAAACGTGTTGGGAATACAGTGAGGGAGATTAGAGGTCGTTAGTTGCTCGATCCTTCATCTCTACATCATAACCAACACGCCTAGGGCAAAAACTCTTAACACTCGCTTCCTTTTTCTCCTTTTTAGTCAATGTATTTAATTGCATGGTTATTTGACTGCAACGTTTCTGCGGATAATTCTAACTTCAATATTAAGAGAGTAGAGAAATAAAAATATAACAATAACCTTTAAAATAATATATTTTACAACAAAATCATACGCGGAAAACTTTTTTCTAGCTAGGCTCAAAAACTAAAATTTCATGCTTTGATCGTTCACCTAGCTTAGGCAGGGGAGAACTCCTTTATTAATCGTGATGGCTGATTAATAATGCGACTTATGGTTTTGGGTCCATATGACCCAAACTCAGGTGTAAAAATAGATTAGGAGTGTGTAGGCTATTGTTTTTTATTTTTTCATTTCACAGGCTCCTTGGTTTCATTAAGCATTTCCTATCATAGCAACCCACGCTGGTCGCAGAATGTCTAGTTTGCGCATTAGGATGGGTAGATGCGGACAGGCATTCGGACAAACCTTCGTCAAGTATGTGGAATGGGGATAGTCTATAGTTCCGGTGATTGGGGTCATTTGAAGCCTCCTGTGATTAAGCTCCTTGCGGGGTTTATGCATAGCATAGCCTTCATTTGTGGTTAGGAGAGATCTACTCATAGGCTTTGGGTGGCTCTTGCACTGTGTGCATAGATTGGCCTTTCTTTCTGCCTACATTGACTAAATCTGCAGTTCTATCTTGCACAAATAGTTTTTCCCTTTTTAACACGGTAGACCAACTCGAAAGGTCCCTTACTAACACACGTGTCAGGAATATCTTAGAGTATATTGAGGGCTAAGTTAGTTATAGAGTTATCCTAAGTATTATTAGTTTCTCTTCTTGTTTTTTAATCTCCTTCAGCAACTACATTAAGAGTTATATATGACATGTTAGCTAACCTGGACTATGCCACGTAAGGGGGTGCCAGAAGTGGCAGCATGTCATTACTATTATTTTTCCTTTTTCATTTTTTATTTTCTATTCTTCCTTACTTATAACTTAATTAAGGCTTATTTCTTTATTTACTTCACACTTGCAACGCTCTCTTGCGTTTCAAATGCACGTTTTTAACTAAGTTAATACTATTAGACTATATCTTAAGGCGTATATATGAACGCGAAAGTTGGACTGGACTATAGTCACGTATGGGGGCTGCCAGGATCAATCTAGCTCAATTCATACTTCTTCAAGTTTTTATTTACTTAGGCTAGCTAGATTATTACTTTTTCCTTACTTCCTCTCAAGGTTTATATATGAACGCGAAGGTTGGACGGGACTATAGTCACGTATGGGGGCTGCCAAGGTCGACCTAGCTCAAGTCATATTTCTTTAAGGATTATTACAAAAAACTTTTTTTATATAGCACACGTCGTTAAAGGCGTACAACAACAAAATAGAAGTTTAGAAATAGGTGTAGTTTGTATTTGTATTTTTATATCGCATCCTTAGTCTATACGCCAGGCCGTTATGTGCGTACAAAAAGTTGGTTCTTTGTCATGCCGTTATGTGCATAATAAAATCAATCTTTGTATAATGGCATTATTATACATTTTGTATTATTTATACATTTGTCGCGCCGTTATGTGCGTACCAAATATTATTTTATTTTTTATATATTTGTCACGCCGTTACGAGTGTGCCAAAGTTTATTTTTATTTTTTGTTATTTATTTCACATGTCATTTTTCACACATGGCTCGTGTAAGTTATACACACACAACAACCGTGGTAAATAATTAATTGTTTACATTACGCACGTAATTACCATTATATCACATCCGATCATGCCGTTATATGTGTGAGCGGGTGATTTATTATGGTATTTAACCTTTTATGACAGTTCTTGTTCACGCTGTTATGTGCGTATATAAGAAATGTTATTCTATCATCATCCTCAAACAAACATTTGTTATGACAATTGCCATGTTAATTTTTGTTGATCGCTACCTGCAAATGATATTTCTTGCTCCTGCTCCTGTTTTTCGTTGCTAGAATAAAAACAGTATCTTCATACCATCTTCATAAACACCATTGTAGACACCATAAAAATTGTTTTTGCACATAAAAACCTTCATCGCTGTGGAAAATTACGCTCAGCCATACCCTCAGCCTGGACCTAATTGTTGGTGTGGTTATAGACAAAATCCGCTATGTCACGCTGCCTGTGAGCATCACACGATCCTTTTCCGCATCAAGCTTTCACAGTTACGCTTCTCTCTCACACCCTCATTTGTTGTTTACAACCTCTTGTCTGCTTACCATCATAATGATGATGGTCATAAAATAATTAAAACAAAAAAGGTCGCCACAACAGGACCCAAGTAAAAAAACACGCGTTACACTTCTCTCAATTACAGGGTGGGAAACACCGCGTTCTCTTCAGTTTTCTCTTTTCACTCCATTGAAATAGATAAAACATCCTGTATTTTCAACCAAAATTCATCACCACCATGTACACAACTTCACGGAAACTCTTTCTTCATGGTTAAAAATCCTCGTGCAATGTTCTCGAATTTGGCGGACATTTTTTTCTATAAATTCAAGATCACCCTCACACTGACCAGTCAGTCTAATTCAGTGAGTGCGTGGTTTCGGTCCTCAACAGTTTTCTAAACATCGGGAAAGTTTAATAGTGTTCAAAGTGTCCAGCCACACCAGTTAGTCCAAATCTTTCCACCGCGTTTTTACAATCACTGTACCGTACTTACTCAATAAAACAATTCCAGCTCAATCAGCATTCGTATATGTGTCTACAAGGATCCTTTCAAAAATTTGTTTTCCTTTACTCTTTGTTACGGCTCACCATCAAATAGTGTACTTAATAATAGATTATTAACATTGTGTTTAATTGTATACGCACACATAACGCATGAACCAGCTATACTAGAACTACAGTTGTTTCCCAAACATCGGAAAAGTGCAATAGTGTTGAAATGTGTTCGCCCACATCAGGCAATCATAATCTAGTGATCTTTCCACCGCGCTTTACAATCACTGCACCGTACTTGCTCAATAAAGCAACCCAGTTTACTTAGCATTCGTGTATGTGTCAACAAAAGATCCTTTTCAAAAATTCTTTTCTCTACGTTGCGGCCCACCTTCAAATTGTGCACTTACGTGATAATAAACATTGTATTTAATTGTATATGCAATTGCCCACATATTACAGGAACCAGCTCTACTCAAACTAATCACAACAAATCAACTACATATACACACTGTAAGTCAACCATTTTCAGCTTCCAATTCCGTTGTTAAACATTATAGCTAATTATGTGTGCATACACGTACATGCATAAAGTATGTTGGTGTATGCCTTATACACATTGCTTGTATAGCTCCTTTCTAGATACATATATGCACATATATGCGCTTCTTACTTGCATATAATTTTTTCTTGATTTATAATTTTTTTCTTACACTAATACGTATATATGGATTATTATGGCTTATCGCCTATAATTTTTCCGTTACAATAAAACAATCACATACTCACACCTTTGTAAAATACCCATAAACATTTTCCAAATAATACCCCTTACCCCTCAGTTTAAAGTCAACTGATGATTCCCCGTGGCTGGGGATGAAAAGCTTATTGATAGCCAATTCTGCTACCTTCGGGTAGTTTTCTCTCTCTCTCTCTCTCTCAGTATAGTTTTATACATAGTTCAAGATATTTCCAATTTTATTATTATAAAATATTAATAAAGGCTCCCATAAGCCTCATTTGTCTGGTTTTTTGTTTTATTTTTGCACCCTTCTAATATTGTGATCAGTTGTTAATTGAGCGCTAATACAAAGTGATCAGTTGTTATTTAAAGTGGTTTTAAAGCGAATAGGGACAAAGCAACCAATCAAACAAAGAGATGAAAATTGTATTAACATTGAAATGCCTTTTTTAAGGCATAGCTGCTTGCTGGTTCCCTGCTTTGGTTGCGTTTGATCCATCTCGCTCATAATAGATGAAATTTGTCGCTTTATTGTGTTTTTAATCCCTCTCGCTCCCAATATAAAATTTGTCAATTTTTGTTTCACATTTAAACATTTAGGAATACTATAGAACATAGTGATAGGGATAGATTATTGACAATAATTTGTTTCGGTTCTAGGACAGCTAGGGACAAACCCCAAACGTACGCGACGGCCATTGTAGGTTTAGATCAGTGAAATTAGGAGAATATAGCTTAAGCAGGAGAAAACAAACGTGTTGGGAATACAGTGAGGGAGATTAGAGGTCGTTAGTTGCTCGATCCTTCATCTCTACATCATAACCAACACGCCTAGGGCAAAAACTCTTAACACTCGCTTCCTTTTTCTCCTTTTTAGTCAATGTATTTAATTGCATGGTTATTTGACTGCAACGTTTCTGCGGATAATTCTAACTTCAATATTAAGAGAGTAGAGAAATAAAAATATAACAATAACCTTTAAAATAATATATTTTACAACAAAATCATACGCGGAAAACTTTTTTCTAGCTAGGCTCAAAAACTAAAATTTCATGCTTTGATCGTTCACCTAGCTTAGGCAGGGGAGAACTCCTTTATTAATCGTGATGGCTGATTAATAATGCGACTTATGGTTTTGGGTCCATATGACCCAAACTCAGGTGTAAAAATAGATTAGGAGTGTGTAGGCTATTGTTTTTTATTTTTTCATTTCACAGGCTCCTTGGTTTCATTAAGCATTTCCTATCATAGCAACCCACGCTGGTCGCAGAATGTCTAGTTTGCGCATTAGGATGGGTAGATGCGGACAGGCATTCGGACAAACCTTCGTCAAGTATGTGGAATGGGGATAGTCTATAGTTCCGGTGATTGGGGTCATTTGAAGCCTCCTGTGATTAAGCTCCTTGCGGGGTTTATGCATAGCATAGCCTTCATTTGTGGTTAGGAGAGATCTACTCATAGGCTTTGGGTGGCTCTTGCACTGTGTGCATAGATTGGCCTTTCTTTCTGCCTACATTGACTAAATCTGCAGTTCTATCTTGCACAAATAGTTTTTCCCTTTTTAACACGGTAGACCAACTCGAAAGGTCCCTTACTAACACACGTGTCAGGAATATCTTAGAGTATATTGAGGGCTAAGTTAGTTATAGAGTTATCCTAAGTATTATTAGTTTCTCTTCTTGTTTTTTAATCTCCTTCAGCAACTACATTAAGAGTTATATATGACATGTTAGCTAACCTGGACTATGCCACGTAAGGGGGTGCCAGAAGTGGCAGCATGTCATTACTATTATTTTTCCTTTTTCATTTTTTATTTTCTATTCTTCCTTACTTATAACTTAATTAAGGCTTATTTCTTTATTTACTTCACACTTGCAACGCTCTCTTGCGTTTCAAATGCACGTTTTTAACTAAGTTAATACTATTAGACTATATCTTAAGGCGTATATATGAACGCGAAAGTTGGACTGGACTATAGTCACGTATGGGGGCTGCCAGGATCAATCTAGCTCAATTCATACTTCTTCAAGTTTTTATTTACTTAGGCTAGCTAGATTATTACTTTTTCCTTACTTCCTCTCAAGGTTTATATATGAACGCGAAGGTTGGACGGGACTATAGTCACGTATGGGGGCTGCCAAGGTCGACCTAGCTCAAGTCATATTTCTTTAAGGATTATTACAAAAAACTTTTTTTATATAGCACACGTCGTTAAAGGCGTACAACAACAAAATAGAAGTTTAGAAATAGGTGTAGTTTGTATTTGTATTTTTATATCGCATCCTTAGTCTATACGCCAGGCCGTTATGTGCGTACAAAAAGTTGGTTCTTTGTCATGCCGTTATGTGCATAATAAAATCAATCTTTGTATAATGGCATTATTATACATTTTGTATTATTTATACATTTGTCGCGCCGTTATGTGCGTACCAAATATTATTTTATTTTTTATATATTTGTCACGCCGTTACGAGTGTGCCAAAGTTTATTTTTATTTTTTGTTATTTATTTCACATGTCATTTTTCACACATGGCTCGTGTAAGTTATACACACACAACAACCGTGGTAAATAATTAATTGTTTACATTACGCACGTAATTACCATTATATCACATCCGATCATGCCGTTATATGTGTGAGCGGGTGATTTATTATGGTATTTAACCTTTTATGACAGTTCTTGTTCACGCTGTTATGTGCGTATATAAGAAATGTTATTCTATCATCATCCTCAAACAAACATTTGTTATGACAATTGCCATGTTAATTTTTGTTGATCGCTACCTGCAAATGATATTTCTTGCTCCTGCTCCTGTTTTTCGTTGCTAGAATAAAAACAGTATCTTCATACCATCTTCATAAACACCATTGTAGACACCATAAAAATTGTTTTTGCACATAAAAACCTTCATCGCTGTGGAAAATTACGCTCAGCCATACCCTCAGCCTGGACCTAATTGTTGGTGTGGTTATAGACAAAATCCGCTATGTCACGCTGCCTGTGAGCATCACACGATCCTTTTCCGCATCAAGCTTTCACAGTTACGCTTCTCTCTCACACCCTCATTTGTTGTTTACAACCTCTTGTCTGCTTACCATCATAATGATGATGGTCATAAAATAATTAAAACAAAAAAGGTCGCCACAACAGGACCCAAGTAAAAAAACACGCGTTACACTTCTCTCAATTACAGGGTGGGAAACACCGCGTTCTCTTCAGTTTTCTCTTTTCACTCCATTGAAATAGATAAAACATCCTGTATTTTCAACCAAAATTCATCACCACCATGTACACAACTTCACGGAAACTCTTTCTTCATGGTTAAAAATCCTCGTGCAATGTTCTCGAATTTGGCGGACATTTTTTTCTATAAATTCAAGATCACCCTCACACTGACCAGTCAGTCTAATTCAGTGAGTGCGTGGTTTCGGTCCTCAACAGTTTTCTAAACATCGGGAAAGTTTAATAGTGTTCAAAGTGTCCAGCCACACCAGTTAGTCCAAATCTTTCCACCGCGTTTTTACAATCACTGTACCGTACTTACTCAATAAAACAATTCCAGCTCAATCAGCATTCGTATATGTGTCTACAAGGATCCTTTCAAAAATTTGTTTTCCTTTACTCTTTGTTACGGCTCACCATCAAATAGTGTACTTAATAATAGATTATTAACATTGTGTTTAATTGTATACGCACACATAACGCATGAACCAGCTATACTAGAACTACAGTTGTTTCCCAAACATCGGAAAAGTGCAATAGTGTTGAAATGTGTTCGCCCACATCAGGCAATCATAATCTAGTGATCTTTCCACCGCGCTTTACAATCACTGCACCGTACTTGCTCAATAAAGCAACCCAGTTTACTTAGCATTCGTGTATGTGTCAACAAAAGATCCTTTTCAAAAATTCTTTTCTCTACGTTGCGGCCCACCTTCAAATTGTGCACTTACGTGATAATAAACATTGTATTTAATTGTATATGCAATTGCCCACATATTACAGGAACCAGCTCTACTCAAACTAATCACAACAAATCAACTACATATACACACTGTAAGTCAACCATTTTCAGCTTCCAATTCCGTTGTTAAACATTATAGCTAATTATGTGTGCATACACGTACATGCATAAAGTATGTTGGTGTATGCCTTATACACATTGCTTGTATAGCTCCTTTCTAGATACATATATGCACATATATGCGCTTCTTACTTGCATATAATTTTTTCTTGATTTATAATTTTTTTCTTACACTAATACGTATATATGGATTATTATGGCTTATCGCCTATAATTTTTCCGTTACAATAAAACAATCACATACTCACACCTTTGTAAAATACCCATAAACATTTTCCAAATAATACCCCTTACCCCTCAGTTTAAAGTCAACTGATGATTCCCCGTGGCTGGGGATGAAAAGCTTATTGATAGCCAATTCTGCTACCTTCGGGTAGTTTTCTCTCTCTCTCTCTCTCTCAGTATAGTTTTATACATAGTTCAAGATATTTCCAATTTTATTATTATAAAATATTAATAAAGGCTCCCATAAGCCTCATTTGTCTGGTTTTTTGTTTTATTTTTGCACCCTTCTAATATTGTGATCAGTTGTTAATTGAGCGCTAATACAAAGTGATCAGTTGTTATTTAAAGTGGTTTTAAAGCGAATAGGGACAAAGCAACCAATCAAACAAAGAGATGAAAATTGTATTAACATTGAAATGCCTTTTTTAAGGCATAGCTGCTTGCTGGTTCCCTGCTTTGGTTGCGTTTGATCCATCTCGCTCATAATAGATGAAATTTGTCGCTTTATTGTGTTTTTAATCCCTCTCGCTCCCAATATAAAATTTGTCAATTTTTGTTTCACATTTAAACATTTAGGAATACTATAGAACATAGTGATAGGGATAGATTATTGACAATAATTTGTTTCGGTTCTAGGACAGCTAGGGACAAACCCCAAACGCACGCGACGGCCATTGTAGGTTTAGATCAGTGAAATTAGGAGAATATAGCTTAAGCAGGAGAAAACAAACGTGTTGGGAATACAGTGAGGGAGATTAGAGGTCGTTAGTTGCTCGATCCTTCATCTCTACATCATAACCAACACGCCTAGGGCAAAAACTCTTAACACTCGCTTCCTTTTTCTCCTTTTTAGTCAATGTATTTAATTGCATGGTTATTTGACTGCAACGTTTCTGCGGATAATTCTAACTTCAATATTAAGAGAGTAGAGAAATAAAAATATAACAATAACCTTTAAAATAATATATTTTACAACAAAATCATACGCGGAAAACTTTTTTCTAGCTAGGCTCAAAAACTAAAATTTCATGCTTTGATCGTTCACCTAGCTTAGGCAGGGGAGAACTCCTTTATTAATCGTGATGGCTGATTAATAATGCGACTTATGGTTTTGGGTCCATATGACCCAAACTCAGGTGTAAAAATAGATTAGGAGTGTGTAGGCTATTGTTTTTTATTTTTTCATTTCACAGGCTCCTTGGTTTCATTAAGCATTTCCTATCATAGCAACCCACGCTGGTCGCAGAATGTCTAGTTTGCGCATTAGGATGGGTAGATGCGGACAGGCATTCGGACAAACCTTCGTCAAGTATGTGGAATGGGGATAGTCTATAGTTCCGGTGATTGGGGTCATTTGAAGCCTCCTGTGATTAAGCTCCTTGCGGGGTTTATGCATAGCATAGCCTTCATTTGTGGTTAGGAGAGATCTACTCATAGGCTTTGGGTGGCTCTTGCACTGTGTGCATAGATTGGCCTTTCTTTCTGCCTACATTGACTAAATCTGCAGTTCTATCTTGCACAAATAGTTTTTCCCTTTTTAACACGGTAGACCAACTCGAAAGGTCCCTTACTAACACACGTGTCAGGAATATCTTAGAGTATATTGAGGGCTAAGTTAGTTATAGAGTTATCCTAAGTATTATTAGTTTCTCTTCTTGTTTTTTAATCTCCTTCAGCAACTACATTAAGAGTTATATATGACATGTTAGCTAACCTGGACTATGCCACGTAAGGGGGTGCCAGAAGTGGCAGCATGTCATTACTATTATTTTTCCTTTTTCATTTTTTATTTTCTATTCTTCCTTACTTATAACTTAATTAAGGCTTATTTCTTTATTTACTTCACACTTGCAACGCTCTCTTGCGTTTCAAATGCACGTTTTTAACTAAGTTAATACTATTAGACTATATCTTAAGGCGTATATATGAACGCGAAAGTTGGACTGGACTATAGTCACGTATGGGGGCTGCCAGGATCAATCTAGCTCAATTCATACTTCTTCAAGTTTTTATTTACTTAGGCTAGCTAGATTATTACTTTTTCCTTACTTCCTCTCAAGGTTTATATATGAACGCGAAGGTTGGACGGGACTATAGTCACGTATGGGGGCTGCCAAGGTCGACCTAGCTCAAGTCATATTTCTTTAAGGATTATTACAAAAAACTTTTTTTATATAGCACACGTCGTTAAAGGCGTACAACAACAAAATAGAAGTTTAGAAATAGGTGTAGTTTGTATTTGTATTTTTATATCGCATCCTTAGTCTATACGCCAGGCCGTTATGTGCGTACAAAAAGTTGGTTCTTTGTCATGCCGTTATGTGCATAATAAAATCAATCTTTGTATAATGGCATTATTATACATTTTGTATTATTTATACATTTGTCGCGCCGTTATGTGCGTACCAAATATTATTTTATTTTTTATATATTTGTCACGCCGTTACGAGTGTGCCAAAGTTTATTTTTATTTTTTGTTATTTATTTCACATGTCATTTTTCACACATGGCTCGTGTAAGTTATACACACACAACAACCGTGGTAAATAATTAATTGTTTACATTACGCACGTAATTACCATTATATCACATCCGATCATGCCGTTATATGTGTGAGCGGGTGATTTATTATGGTATTTAACCTTTTATGACAGTTCTTGTTCACGCTGTTATGTGCGTATATAAGAAATGTTATTCTATCATCATCCTCAAACAAACATTTGTTATGACAATTGCCATGTTAATTTTTGTTGATCGCTACCTGCAAATGATATTTCTTGCTCCTGCTCCTGTTTTTCGTTGCTAGAATAAAAACAGTATCTTCATACCATCTTCATAAACACCATTGTAGACACCATAAAAATTGTTTTTGCACATAAAAACCTTCATCGCTGTGGAAAATTACGCTCAGCCATACCCTCAGCCTGGACCTAATTGTTGGTGTGGTTATAGACAAAATCCGCTATGTCACGCTGCCTGTGAGCATCACACGATCCTTTTCCGCATCAAGCTTTCACAGTTACGCTTCTCTCTCACACCCTCATTTGTTGTTTACAACCTCTTGTCTGCTTACCATCATAATGATGATGGTCATAAAATAATTAAAACAAAAAAGGTCGCCACAACAGGACCCAAGTAAAAAAACACGCGTTACACTTCTCTCAATTACAGGGTGGGAAACACCGCGTTCTCTTCAGTTTTCTCTTTTCACTCCATTGAAATAGATAAAACATCCTGTATTTTCAACCAAAATTCATCACCACCATGTACACAACTTCACGGAAACTCTTTCTTCATGGTTAAAAATCCTCGTGCAATGTTCTCGAATTTGGCGGACATTTTTTTCTATAAATTCAAGATCACCCTCACACTGACCAGTCAGTCTAATTCAGTGAGTGCGTGGTTTCGGTCCTCAACAGTTTTCTAAACATCGGGAAAGTTTAATAGTGTTCAAAGTGTCCAGCCACACCAGTTAGTCCAAATCTTTCCACCGCGTTTTTACAATCACTGTACCGTACTTACTCAATAAAACAATTCCAGCTCAATCAGCATTCGTATATGTGTCTACAAGGATCCTTTCAAAAATTTGTTTTCCTTTACTCTTTGTTACGGCTCACCATCAAATAGTGTACTTAATAATAGATTATTAACATTGTGTTTAATTGTATACGCACACATAACGCATGAACCAGCTATACTAGAACTACAGTTGTTTCCCAAACATCGGAAAAGTGCAATAGTGTTGAAATGTGTTCGCCCACATCAGGCAATCATAATCTAGTGATCTTTCCACCGCGCTTTACAATCACTGCACCGTACTTGCTCAATAAAGCAACCCAGTTTACTTAGCATTCGTGTATGTGTCAACAAAAGATCCTTTTCAAAAATTCTTTTCTCTACGTTGCGGCCCACCTTCAAATTGTGCACTTACGTGATAATAAACATTGTATTTAATTGTATATGCAATTGCCCACATATTACAGGAACCAGCTCTACTCAAACTAATCACAACAAATCAACTACATATACACACTGTAAGTCAACCATTTTCAGCTTCCAATTCCGTTGTTAAACATTATAGCTAATTATGTGTGCATACACGTACATGCATAAAGTATGTTGGTGTATGCCTTATACACATTGCTTGTATAGCTCCTTTCTAGATACATATATGCACATATATGCGCTTCTTACTTGCATATAATTTTTTCTTGATTTATAATTTTTTTCTTACACTAATACGTATATATGGATTATTATGGCTTATCGCCTATAATTTTTCCGTTACAATAAAACAATCACATACTCACACCTTTGTAAAATACCCATAAACATTTTCCAAATAATACCCCTTACCCCTCAGTTTAAAGTCAACTGATGATTCCCCGTGGCTGGGGATGAAAAGCTTATTGATAGCCAATTCTGCTACCTTCGGGTAGTTTTCTCTCTCTCTCTCTCTCTCAGTATAGTTTTATACATAGTTCAAGATATTTCCAATTTTATTATTATAAAATATTAATAAAGGCTCCCATAAGCCTCATTTGTCTGGTTTTTTGTTTTATTTTTGCACCCTTCTAATATTGTGATCAGTTGTTAATTGAGCGCTAATACAAAGTGATCAGTTGTTATTTAAAGTGGTTTTAAAGCGAATAGGGACAAAGCAACCAATCAAACAAAGAGATGAAAATTGTATTAACATTGAAATGCCTTTTTTAAGGCATAGCTGCTTGCTGGTTCCCTGCTTTGGTTGCGTTTGATCCATCTCGCTCATAATAGATGAAATTTGTCGCTTTATTGTGTTTTTAATCCCTCTCGCTCCCAATATAAAATTTGTCAATTTTTGTTTCACATTTAAACATTTAGGAATACTATAGAACATAGTGATAGGGATAGATTATTGACAATAATTTGTTTCGGTTCTAGGACAGCTAGGGACAAACCCCAAACGTACGCGACGGCCATTGTAGGTTTAGATCAGTGAAATTAGGAGAATATAGCTTAAGCAGGAGAAAACAAACGTGTTGGGAATACAGTGAGGGAGATTAGAGGTCGTTAGTTGCTCGATCCTTCATCTCTACATCATAACCAACACGCCTAGGGCAAAAACTCTTAACACTCGCTTCCTTTTTCTCCTTTTTAGTCAATGTATTTAATTGCATGGTTATTTGACTGCAACGTTTCTGCGGATAATTCTAACTTCAATATTAAGAGAGTAGAGAAATAAAAATATAACAATAACCTTTAAAATAATATATTTTACAACAAAATCATACGCGGAAAACTTTTTTCTAGCTAGGCTCAAAAACTAAAAAAATGTGTGAGTAGGCATAGGTCCCTGTCTCACACCCTGTACTTTAGGTGACTCGCCAAACCTTTTTCAGGTAACGAGAAGCCGGTACAGGAGGGATGTCATATGGTGGACATTAGAGTGCCAATGTGCTGTTGTTTTGATATTCACATGGGCTAATCCTGTGATATTACTCTTTCCGGAGTTCATTTATGGCTTGGTTATGTGACGGAGTATGTCCGAACAGTTGGCTCGTGGGTCTAGCATGGAACAGTGGTTGACACATACTTGTCAGTAAACCATTTGATGTATCCGGTGGTAAAAGGGGGCGGTCCTTATATTCTCTCATTATCCCGTGACTTCAAGATTCGATGAATCTAGGTCCCGGTTATTGAGGGTTTTTGACCTCCTCCTAACTTAAATCTGGATGTACTTAAGGTCCCTCCCATCACCCCTAAGGTATTAGATGAGATATATATATACATTCAAAAAAGTATAGAAATATAAGATAGTTTAGAAAGTTAATTGGAATTTGCAAAACGTAATTAAGGTTAGGTCTGGTCATTGGATTAGTTTAGAGGGAGCGAGTGTAGGTCCCAGGATTCCGTCTAACATGCTTCTCATTATTCGATGAATATGAGTTGCATCTAGAGGAGTTTTAGACCGTTCGCCAACTCCAATTCTGAGCCTATCTAAGACTCCCCGTCCCCTAGTTAAGATATGGCAAAAGTATATATAAAAAACATAATAATACTTATTCAAAACTAACATTATGTAGATTGTTAAAAAAAGTAAAAGAATTAACCGCAACCACAGGGTTAGATTTTATATGGCACTAGGATCCTACTTGGACTATAGTCACGATAAGGGGACTGCCGGGTAGATCCAATAGGGCCCCTCTAGGGATTATCAACTTATAATTTTGCAGTTATATTTTTTCATTTATTGTGACGATTATAAACGCACAATTTTAATTATTTTAATTTAATTTAATCTTAACTAAGATAGAGTATACTACATACATAGGTATGGGACTCTCCGTTGTCTTGACGTCGTGGGTAGTCGTCAATTGAAAGCGTCGCGTCGTGGGTAGATTAGGATAGTGCGCAATTGGCCAATGAAGCTGAGCCGGGCGACTTATATCGTTCGGGCGGCGCCATGTTAGCGACCGCTGGCTGGTGGAGGGGTCCGCTTTTGTCTGTCCGGGACAAAGATCGGGAGTTGGTCCGAGAAATCGGTGAAAATCCTCTCTCAGGGGGCCAATGAAGCGCCAGGTTGGGCACCGAGGGGTCTCGTGTTAATACGATGCGTCTCGACTTGCGGGGACCCGTTTCAGAGGCAATGCCCTACGTCGCAGAACGGCTGCACCCCCCCACCCAGCTTACCGATGTACGCCGATGTGTGCGTACCGTACCGACGATTGGGGGCTGTCGCCCGCACGCTCTGGTTCTAGTGTCTGCATGATTCTAAATCATGAGTTGCCCAGTGACTGGACATTGGTGGGCTGCTAGTTGGGTAGGGGTCCACTATTGCCTGTCGAGGTCGAAAGACCGGGAGTTGATCTGAGCAAGCTTAATTGCAGACGGTCTAGATCCTCTCCTACGGCATCCTAGGGAGACCGGGAGTCGATCTGAGCAAGCTTCGTTGCAGTCGGTCTAGATCCTCTCCTAGGGAATCCTGAGGAGTCGGGGCGCTCGGTCTTAGCACAGCGAGTTTTGTCGATGTTAATACGACACAGCAGAACTGTGCGGATCTGCACCCGTGCCATTCGACAGAACGGTCACCCCCTGCACAAGTGGCAGAGAGCCCCAATGCCCGTCTGCCAAATTGGGGTAGAAACAAACCCCCGCGTGCCGTGGACAGGGTGGCTCGCTTGCAAGCGCCTGAGATATACGGCGTTTTTACCCATATTTATTATGTAAAGTATGTTTGAATATTTTCTCAGTTATTGGAAATATTCAAAATAGGAGTTTGAAGTATTAGTATTGTTGTGCAGGAAATTTTCAACAAGTTAAAAGTGGAAATTGATTGTACAACCTTAGGTTAGTACATTGATTAGGTCTATGCAACAAAAATTAACCTAGTTTAGTCACGTGTAAAAAAAAAAAAAAAAAAAAAAAAAAAAAAAAAAAAAAAAAAAAAAAAAAAAACACCATGCACTCAAGTTATGAGTAATGGGCAAAAAAAACACACGCAAACCATAGGTAAAAGTAATATCACTACGTATTAAATTTAATCCGCACGACGGTATATATAGTATTTTTAAGTATATTAGTATTCAAAGTTAATTGAATAACTAAATATAAGTAAACTCGCCATTTTTCGGGTTTTGGTAGCGACCCTCCCCTATACAAAAATTGCATCACCCATGCTTATGGGTATGAAACAGAGGTGAACACATCAGTCAGTATGTGTTCAACTCTCGTCGCGTGTGGTCGCTGTCTCCCTGAGGAATGGTAAGTGGTTTTTTGATTTTTTTGATTTTTTTCATTTTCCATCGTTCCTTTTTTATATTATATTACATTATATTATATTATTATTAATTTTATTATATTATAGTATTATTAAATATAAATATACGCGCCATTTTTCGGGTTTTGGTAGCGACCCTCTCCTATACAAAAGATTGCATCACCCATACTTATGGGTATGAAACAGAGGTGAACACATCAGTCAGTATGTGTTCAACTCTCGTCGCGTGTGGTCGCTGTCTCCCTGAGGAATGGTAAGTGGTTTTTGATTTTTTTGATTTTTTCATTTTCCATCGTTCCTTTTTATATTATATTACATTATATTATATTATATTGTATGATAGTATTATTATCAATTTTATTATATCATAATATTATTAAATATAAATAAACGCGCCATTTTTCGGGTTTTGGTAGCGACCCTCTCCTATACAAAAAATGGCATCACCCATGCTTATGGGTAGGAAACAGAGGTGAACACATCAGTCAGTATGTGTTCAACTCTCGTCGCGTGTGGTCGCTGTCTTCCTGAGGGATGGTAAGTGGTTTTTAGTTTTTCTATTTTATATTATATTATATTATTATTACTTAATAATTAGTTAACTACTTTTTAACAACTATTAACAACAATTATTATTAATTGTTTTGTTTACGTTAGTGTCTCTACGAGGCAATTCAAATAATTAATTTCTGCCTTAGCCATTTTTGGCCAAAAATTTTTCCTACGTATATATGGGTGATTGCACACATACTAGTTGTGTGTGTAAGCGCTTATATATATATAAAAAGCCCACTGATGAGTCCCTTTCAGGCCAGGGACGAAAAACGTTTCTGGGCGTGCCTGTAAAGTAGTTTTAGGCAAAAAATGCCTTCTCATAAATTGTTATGGGAGTGTCTCTTATGACACTTTTATAACAATTTTTTGCTTGCTTTCTCGGTTTTTGTTTGTTTTTGTGTTTTTTGTTTTCAGTGTTTTCATGTTTGTTTTGTTTTTTGGGTTTTCATTTTTGTGTTCTGTTAAAGTTTATTTATCTGTTTTATTATTATTTTATATGGATAAATCAGGCAGGCTTTTAAGTATACAATTTTTTTGGTTTTTCTTTTTTCTTTTTCGAACCGGGACAAATGACGTACGAAACAGCCATCTTAGTATAGACTTCCAGATTAGGTAGCTCTTACGTAGGGGAAAAAAAGTGATGATTGTGGATGAAATAAACCAGGGTTAGGAACCAATGGTTGCTTGGTTCTTCACCTAGGAGTTGCCCCAGTCAACACGTGTAGGGCTTAGAACATAAAAAACGGGAGAAAAATTAAAAATTTTTAATTAACATTTTATTCATTTCAATAGAAAATTGATTAAAATATTTAACGATTATTTAAAATTTTCATATTTAGATTTATCTTAACTAACATTCAACTCATTTTAATAAAAAAATTGATTAAAGTATATAATGATTACTTAAATTTTCGTATTTAAACTAATTAATAAATATTAAAAAAATTTTCATTCTTAACGGTTAGTTTTAGCCAGGGACAAAAAGCTTAACGTTATGGGTAGGAAACAGAGGTGAACACATCAGTCAGTATGTGTTCAACTCTCGTCGCGTGTGGTCGCTGTCTTCCTGAGGAATGGTAAGTGGTTTTTAGTTTCTCTATTTTATATTATATTATATTATTATTACTTAACAATTTTTTTAACAATTATTAACAACAATTATTAATAATTGTTTTGTTTACGTTATTGTCTCTACGAGGCAATTCAAATAATTAATCTCTGCCTTAGCCACTTTTGGCCAAAATTTTTCCTACGTATATATGGGTGATTGCACACATACTAGTTGTGTATGTAAGCGCTTATATATATATAAAAAAGCCCACTGATGAGTCCCTTTCAGGCCAGGGACGAAAAACGTTTCTGGGCGTGCCTGTAAAGTAGTTTTAGGCAAAAAATGCCTTCTCATAAATTGTTATGGGAGTGTCTCTTATGACACTTTTATAACAATTTTTTGCTTGCTTTCTCGGTTTTTGTTTGTTTTTGTGTTTTTTGTTTTCAGTGTTTTCATGTTTGTTTTGTTTTTTGGTTTTTCATTTTGTGTTCTGTTAAAGTTTATTTATCTATTTTATTATTATTTTATATGGATAAATCAGGCAGGCTTTTAAGTACACAATTTTTTTGGTTTTTCTTTTTTCTTTTTCGAACCGGGACAAATGACGTACGAAACAGCCATCTTAGTATAGACTTCCAGATTAGGTAGCTCTTACGTAGGGGAAAAAAAGTGATGATTGTGGATGAAATAAACCAGGGTTAGGAACCAATGGTTGCTTGGTTCTTCACCTAGGAGTTGCCCCAGTCAACACGTGTAGGGCTTAGAACATAAAAAACGGGAGAAAAATTAAAAATTTCTAATTAACATTTATTCATTTCAATAGAAAATTGATTAAAATATTTAACGATTATTTAAAATTTTCATATTTAGATTTATCTTAATTAACAGTCAACTCATTTTAATAAAAAAATTGATTAAAGTATATAATGATTATTTAAATTTTCGTATTTAAACTAATTAATAAATATTAAAAAATTTTCATTCTTAACGGTTAGTTTTAGCCAGGGACAAAAAGCTTAACGTTCTGACCAAATATAACCATAGCTTCGGCAGGGTAAAAATCTACCATGCAAACGATGATGGCTGTTGGCTGGTAGACTTAATGGTTGGGTTCCTTGATGAACCCAGCCTGGGGGATTTAGGCAAATGTGTGAGTAGGCACAGGTCCCTGTCTCACACCCTGTACTTTAGGTGACTCGCCAAACCTTTTTCAGGTAACGAGAAGCCGGTACAGGAGGGATGTCATATGGTGGACATTAGAGTGCCAATGTGCTGTTGTTTTGATATTCACATGGGCTAATCCTGTGATATTACTCTTTCCGGAGTTCATTTATGGCTTGGTTATGTGACGGAGTATGTCCGAACAGTTGGCTCGTGGGTCTAGCATGGAACAGTGGTTGACACATACTTGTCAGTAAACCATTTGATGTATCCGGTGGTAAAGGGGGCGGTCCTTATATTCTCTCATTATCCCGTGACTTCAAGATTCGATGAATCTAGGTCCCGGTTATTGAGGGTTTTTGACCTCCTCCTAACTTAAATCTGGATGTACTTAAGGTCCCTCCCATCACCCCTAAGGTATTAGATGAGATATATATATACATTCAAAAAAGTATAGAAATATAAGATATTTTAGAAAGTTAATTGGAATTTGCAAAACGTAATTAAGGTTAGGTCTGGTCATTGGATTAGTTTAGAGGGAGCGGGTGTAGGTCCCAGGATTCCGTCTAACATGCTTCTCATTATTCGATGAATATGAGTTGCATTTAGAGGAGTTTTAGACCGTTCGCCAACTCCAATTCTGAGCCTATCTAAGACTCCCCGTCCCCTAGTTAAGATATGGCAAAAGTATATATAAAAAACATAATAATACTTATTCAAAACTAACATTATGTAGATTGTTAAAAAAAGTAAAAGAATTAACCGCAACCACAGGGTTAGATTTTATATGGCACTAGGATCCTACTTGGACTATAGTCACGATAAGGGGACTGCCGGGTAGATCCAATAGGGCCCCTCTAGGGATTATCAACTTATAATTTTGCAGTTATATTTTGTCAATTATTGTGACGATTATAAACGCACAATTTTAATTATTTTAATTTAATTTAATTTAATTTTTAATTAAGATAGAGTATACTACATACATAGGTATGGGACTCTCCGTTGTCTTGACGTCGTGGGTAGTCGTCACTTGAAAGCGTCGCGTCGTGGGTGGATTAGGATAGTGCGCAATTGGCCAATGAATCTAAGCCGGGCGACTTATATCGTTCGGGCGGCGCCATGTTAGCAACCGCTGGCTGGTGGAGGGGTCCGCTTTTGTCTGTCCGGGACAAAGATCGGGAGTTGGTCTGAGAAATCAGTGAAATCCTCTCTCAGGGGGCCAATGATTCGCCAGGTTGGGCAACGAGGGGTCTAGGTTAGATCTATGCGTCTCGTTCTGCGGGGACCCGTTTCAGAGGCAATGCCCTACGTCGCAGAACGGCTGCACCCCCCCACCCAGCTTACCGATGTACGCCGATGTGTGCGAACCGTATCGACGATTGGGGGTTGTCGCCCGCACGCTCTGGTTCTAGTGTCTGCATGACTCTGAATCATGAGTTGCCCAGTGACTTGACATTGGGGGGCTGTTAGTTGGGTAGGGGTCCACTATTGCCTGTCGAGGTCGAGAGACCGGGAGTTGATCTGAGCAAGCTTAGTTGCAGACGGTCTAGATCCTCTCCTACGGCGTCCTAGGGAAACCGGGAGTCGATCTGAGCAAGCTTCGTTGCAGTCGGTCTAGATCCTCTCCTGCGGAATCCTGAGGAATCGGGGCGCTCGGTCTTAGCACAGCGAGTTGTGTTTCGTTGTTAATACGACACAACAGAACTGCGCGGATCTGCACCCGTGCCATTCGACAGAACGGTCACCCCCTGCACAAGTGGCAGAGAGCCCCAATGCCCGTCTGCCAAATTGGGGTAGAAACGAACCCCCGCGTGCCGTGGACAGGGTGGCTCGCTTGCAAGCGCCTGAGATATACGGCGTTTTTACCCATATTTATTATGTAAAGTATGTTTGAATATTTTCTAAGTTATTGGAAATATTCAAAATAGGAGCAAGAAGTATTAGTATTGTTGTGCAAAAAATTTTCAACAAGTTAAAAGTGGAAATTGATTGTACAACCTTAAGTTAGTACATTGATTAGGTCTACGCAATAAAAATTAACCTAGTTTAGTCACGTGTAAAAACACCATGCACTCAAGTTAGGAGGAATTGGCAAAAACACACGCAAACCATAGGTAAAAACACTATCACTATGTATTAAATTTAATCCGCACGACGGTATATATAGTATTTTTAAGTATATTAGTATTCAAAGTTAATTGAATAACTAAATATAAGTAAACTCGCCATTTTTCGGGTTGTGGTAGCGACCCTCCCCTATACAAAAATTGCATCACCCATGCTTATGGGTATGAAACAGAGGTGAACACATCAGTCAGTATGTGTTCAATTCTCGTCGCGTGTGGTCGCTGTCTCCCTGAGGAATGGTAAGTGGTTTTTTTGATTTTTTTGATTTTTTCATTTTCCATCGTGCCTTTTTTATATTATATTACATTATATTATATTATATTGTATTATAGTATTAGTATTAATTTTATTATATTATAGTATTATTAAATATAAATAAACGCGCCATTTTTCGGGTTTTGGTAGCGACCCTCTCCTATACAAAAATTGCATCACCCATGCTTATGGGTATGAAACAGAGGTGAACACATCAGTCAGTATGTGTGCAACTCTCGTCGCGTGTGGTCGCTGTCTCCCTGAGGAATGGTAAGTGGTTTTTTGATTTTTTGATTTTTCATTTTCCATCGTTCCTTTTTATATTATAGTACATTATATTATATTATATTGTATTATAGTATTATTATTAATTTTATTATATTATAGTATTATTAAATATAAATAAACGCGCCATTTTTCGGGTTTTGGTAGCGACCCTCTCCCATACAAAAATTGCATCGCCCATGCTTATGGGTAGGAAACAGAGGTGAACACATCAGTCAGTATGTGTTCAACTCTCGTCGCGTGTGGTCGCTGTCTTCCTGAGGAATGGTAAGTGGTTTTTAGTTTCTCTATTTTATATTATATTATATTATTATTACTTAACAATTTTTTTAACAATTATTAACAACAATTATTAATAATTGTTTTGTTTACGTTATTGTCTCTACGAGGCAATTCAAATAATTAATCTCTGCCTTAGCCACTTTTGGCCAAAATTTTTCCTACGTATATATGGGTGATTGCACACATACTAGTTGTGTATGTAAGCGCTTATATATATATAAAAAAGCCCACTGATGAGTCCCTTTCAGGCCAGGGACGAAAAACGTTTCTGGGCGTGCCTGTAAAGTAGTTTTAGGCAAAAAATGCCTTCTCATAAATTGTTATGGGAGTGTCTCTTATGACACTTTTATAACAATTTTTTGCTTGCTTTCTCGGTTTTTGTTTGTTTTTGTGTTTTTTGTTTTCAGTGTTTTCATGTTTGTTTTGTTTTTTGGTTTTTCATTTTGTGTTCTGTTAAAGTTTATTTATCTATTTTATTATTATTTTATATGGATAAATCAGGCAGGCTTTTAAGTACACAATTTTTTTGGTTTTTCTTTTTTCTTTTTCGAACCGGGACAAATGACGTACGAAACAGCCATCTTAGTATAGACTTCCAGATTAGGTAGCTCTTACGTAGGGGAAAAAAAGTGATGATTGTGGATGAAATAAACCAGGGTTAGGAACCAATGGTTGCTTGGTTCTTCACCTAGGAGTTGCCCCAGTCAACACGTGTAGGGCTTAGAACATAAAAAACGGGAGAAAAATTAAAAATTTCTAATTAACATTTATTCATTTCAATAGAAAATTGATTAAAATATTTAACGATTATTTAAAATTTTCATATTTAGATTTATCTTAATTAACAGTCAACTCATTTTAATAAAAAAATTGATTAAAGTATATAATGATTATTTAAATTTTCGTATTTAAACTAATTAATAAATATTAAAAAATTTTCATTCTTAACGGTTAGTTTTAGCCAGGGACAAAAAGCTTAACCGAGTGTTTACCACTCAATAATCCTACAAAAGACCGGCCAGGATACACCAAGTTACGGTGCTATCCTCCGAGTCTAAAATACGTGACGAGAACCAGACAGGTCATTCATGATAGTGTAGGCAGTAGTGTTAGATTAGATAAGATATAGCGAACACACATTGGTGAAAAAGAACCATGTGATAGGGAATTAGGAACCAGTTAGTTAATGTAATTTCATTGCAATAGTTAGCCTAGCTAGTACAGGTTGTAACCAGATAGGTGTCAAATGACCTATCTCTGAGTCCAACTCAGATCATTTCCGATGGTTACAGAAAGAGAAAATTTTGCATTCTTTCCTGTTTTTCAAAAATCTCTGAAGATTCCAATCCTCCAGAGAATTGTCGGTCCGCCACATTTGTTGGTTAACAATTGTCCAAAATCTTAAATAAATATTTAAGATTTTTAGATTAATTTAAATTAATCTAAATGGTTAGGTTAGGCACAATCATGAGGTGATGGCAAATGATTGTATAGCAGACACAAAGGTAACCAGGCAGGAAAAAATTTAATTTACTATTCATTAGAAAATTGTATCTTGTCGCCATCAACTAGCTAGAAATTTTCCTCCGTTAGGTGCGAATGACCATATGGGGAGAGGAGGGAAACTTAAGTTTTGGCCTAGGACCCTCAGAGGGACCACCCTATCTAGTGGATTAGGTTTAAACAAGTCGGGCTATACATATTGTATAGAAGGGATTAGTAGTAGATTCCCAATATCTTAGGACCCAGTCTATTGGAACTTCTCTGCACCTATCCGAAGTGGGTTTGCTCACAGGTGTGGTGGTAAGGGTAGTTCCAAAAGGGCATATGGCTGGTTTGGGGCGCTGCCCGGTCGCCGATCGTATGTGGTGACACGGATGTTGGTTCCCCCCCTTCATAAAAACGGTGGTTCCATTTCACCGTCCGCTGATAGACCGTTTGTGTGCGGCTCAGCCTTGGATATGATTTGGAATCGACTATCCGTAGTGAAGGTTAAGGCTCTCCTCCACCCGATCCACCCCTACCTCGGTTGCCTGTCAGGGCTTCTCTCCGGACTGTATGACAGTCACCAACAGGAGTGGCGGCACATTGTGCTGCAATTTTGTCTCTCCTGTGGTGTACTTATCGGCTAAGTTAGGTCACATGGTATTGTTGTGTAGATTCGATGTACATGTGGGGAGTTACCAGGTGCTATTCCGTCTCTTAGCGGGTACGGTTTTAATAAGTTTTGGGGTCATGCTCAACCACCGTTCTCTGCGGAAGGGGTCTAGCCCTGCTTACTCCTGACATTTAGTTTATCGTAGTTCATTTTTTTGACGTATAGTATTAGTATTTTAGGGACAATCTAGGGTTCTAAAATTTATCATATTATTTATTATACCTATTTATTTATTTATCATATTTATTTTATTAATTTCAGCATTTATTTATTGTATTTAACATAATTATATTTATATAAAAAAACATAAGCAGACTAGTTGTAAATATTGAATAACCGGTTTTCCGCTGTCAGGTTGTGCATGGTTTAAGATCTGGGTGTGCCCAGACGCCGTGTAGCCTTGGTAGTATGGGGGCTGTGTTAGATCAATATCTAGGTCCTTAATTTATCATATCATATTGAAAATATCCCATTTTGTCAACCCTACCTAATTATTATTATTATTATATTGTATATCATTATTATACATATTTAAGCAATGTATATATATACTTATATATATATATTGCATTTGTATATTTATATATAGATGTATATGTATGTATATAAAAAACATAGGTAGATTCAATGTAAATATTGAATGACCGGTTTACCGCTGTCAGGTTGTGCATGGTTTAAGATCTGGGTGTGCCCAGACGCCGTGTAGCCTTGGTAGTATGGGGGCTGTGTTAGATCAATATCTAGGTCTTTAATTTATCATATCATATTGAAAATATCCCATTTTGTCAACCCTACCTAATTATTATTATTATTATATTGTATATCATTACTATATTATACATATTTATGCAATGTATATATATATTTATATATATATATGTTGCATTTGTATATTTATATATAAAAGTATATGTATCAAAAAACATAGGTAGATTCAATGTAAATATTGAATGACCGGTTTACCGCTGTCAGGTTGTGCATGGTTTAAGATCTGGGTGTGCCCAGACGCCGTGTAGCCTTGGTAGTATGGGGGCTGTGCCAAATCAATATCTAGGTTTTTAGTTTATCATTATAAACATCCTAACTCTGTCAACCCCTCCCAAAATTATTATATAACATTCTAATTATTTATTATATCTCTTCCCCACCCCTTTAATTTCCAACCTCCCCTCCCCTATCCCCTTATTTGTTCATACCCTCCCTCTGACTCGCCGTTTTTCCGATTGACATCGACCCACCCCAAAAATTCGAAATTGCATCTCTCTTGTTATTTGGAGTATGCAATTGAGGTGAACACATCAGTTAGTATGTGTTCAACTCTCGTCGCGTGTGGTCGCTGTCTCCCGGAGGAATGGTAAGTGTTTTTTCGTTTTTTTGTTCATTATTTATATTATATTATATTATATTACTATATATATATTATTATTAATGAATTATTATTTATTATAAATTTTATTAATGTTGTTGCCTCTATGAGTCAACTTAAAAATTAATTTTCTGCCTTAGCCATTTTTGGCCAATTTTTTCTGTATATATATGGGTGATTGCACACATACTAGTTGTGTGTGTAAGCGCTTATATATGTAAAAAGCCCACTGATGAGTCCCCTTCAGGCCAGGACGAAAAACGTTTCTGGGCGTGCCTGTAAAGTAGTTTTAGGTCAAAAGACCTTCTCATGGTTGTTATGGGAGTGTCTCTTAATGACACTTTCATAACAACTTTTGCTTGCTTTTTCGGTTTTTGTTTGTTTTTGTGTTTTTTGTTTCAATGTTTCTCATTTTTGTTTTGTTTTTAATTTCTCAATTAATTCTTGTATACCTACATGTATACTTATATATGTTTGTATATATTTGTATGTACTTATATAATTATTGGGATAGATAAGGTTGTCAGCATAGGGTAGATTGGACAGGTAGTAGTAATTGCCCATTAGTTAAATTAGGGGTTTATACGACTGTCTTGTCCGCCTTTACGTACCAGTCCATTTTCGTGTCCAATTCTCTCATTGACTGTTACTTAGGCACGGTTTTCCGAGTGTTTACCACTCAATAATCCTACAAAAGACCGGCCAGGATACACCAAGTTACGGTGCTATCCTCCGAGTCTAAAATACGTGACGAGAACCAGACAGGTCATTCATGATAGTGTAGGCAGTAGTGTTAGATTAGATAAGATATAGCGAACACACATTGGTGAAAAAGAACCATGTGATAGGGAATTAGGAACCAGTTAGTTAATGTAATTTCATTGCAATAGTTAGCCTAGCTAGTACAGGTTGTAACCAGATAGGTGTCAAATGACCTATCTCTGAGTCCAACTCAGATCATTTCCGATGGTTACAGAAAGAGAAAATTTTGCATTCTTTCCTGTTTTTCAAAAATCTCTGAAGATTCCAATCCTCCAGAGAATTGTCGGTCCGCCACATTTGTTGGTTAACAATTGTCCAAAATCTTAAATAAATATTTAAGATTTTTAGATTAATTTAAATTAATCTAAATGGTTAGGTTAGGCACAATCATGAGGTGATGGCAAATGATTGTATAGCAGACACAAAGGTAACCAGGCAGGAAAAAAAAAAAAAAAAAAAAAAAAAAAAAAAAAAAAAAAAAAAAAAAAAAAAAAAAAAAAAATTTAATTTAAATCGTTTATCCGTAGTGAAGGTTAAGGCTCTCCTCCACCCGATCCACCCCTGCCTCGGTTGCCTGTCAGGGCTTCTCTCCGGACTGTATGACAGTCACCAACAGGAGTGGCGGCACATTGTGCTGCAATTTTGTCTCTCCTGTGGTGTACTTATCGGCTAAGTTAGGTCACATGGTATTGTTGTGTAGATTCGATGTACATGTGGGGGGTTTACAGGTGCTATTCCGTCTCTTAGCGGGTACGGTTTTAATAAGTTTTGGGGTCATGCTCAACCACCGTTCTCTGCGGAAGGGGTCTAGCCCTGCTTACTCCTGACATTTAGTGTATCATAGCTCATTTTTTTGACGTATAGTATTAGTATTTTAGGGACAATCTAGCATTCTTCAATTTATCATATTATATATTATTATACCATACCTAATTTATTTATCATATCTATTAATTATTTATTATAGTTAACATATATATCTTTTATATATATTATATATTTTATATTTATATAAAAAACATAAGCAGACTATTTGTAAATATTGAATGACCGGTTTACCGCTATTAGGATGTATACGGTTTAAGATCTGGGTGTGCCCAGACGCCGTGTAGCCTTGGTAGTATGGGGGCTGTGTTAGATCAATATCTAGGTCTTTAATCTATCATATCATATTGGAAATATCCCATTTTGTCAACCCTACCCAATTATTATTATTATTATATTATATGTATTTATGCAATATATATATATTATATATATTGCATTTGTATATTTATATATAAAAGTATATGTATATATAAAAAACATAGGTAGATTCAATGTAAATATTGAATGACCGGTTTACCGCTGTCAGGTTGTGCATGGTTTAAGATCTGGGTGAGCCCAGACGCCGTGTAGCCCTGGTAGTATGGGGGCTGTGTTAGCTCAATATCTAGGTCTCTAGTATATCATATTAAAAACATCCCAACTTTGTCAACCCTATCCAATTATTATTATTATATTGTATTTATATTGATAGGAAAAGTATATGTATATAAAAAAAACATAAGCAGATTCAATGTAAATGTTGAATGACCGGTTTACCGCTAATAGGATGTATACGGTTTAAGATCTGGGTGAGCCCGGACGCCGTGTAGCCCTGGCAGTATGGGGACTGTGTTAGCTCAATATCTAGGTCTGTATCATTATAGAACATCCCATTTTTGTGAACCCTTCCCTAATTACTATACACAAACTTATATACTAATTTATTAAATTAAATTATTTAGTATTTATTATTTATTTATTACATCCCCACCCCCTTAATTTCCCACCTTCCCCCTTCCTTATTCCATTAATTTTTCATACCCCTCCCCCACTGACTTGCCGTTGTTCCGGTTGACATCGACCCATCCCTAAATTTCGAAAAATGCATCACCCATGTTATTGGAGTATGCAATTGAGGTGAACACAATTAGTATGTGTTCAACTCTCGTCGCGTGTGGTCGCTGTCTTCCTGAGGAATGGTAAGTGCTTTTTGATTTTTCTCATATATTATATTATATTATTATATATTATATTATATTATTATTATCTAACAATTGTCAATTAATTTATTGATTGATAGTTGTTATTTAATATATTATTTATTAATGTTTGTCGCCTCTTGAGGCAAATTTAAAACAGTCATTTTTCTCTTTTAGCCATTCTTGGCAAATTTTCTGTGTATATATGGGTGATTGCACACATACTAGTTATGTGTGTAAGCGCTTATATATATAAAAGCCCACTGATGAGTCCCTTTCAGGCCAGGGACGAAAAACGTTTCTGGGCGTGCCTGTAAAGTAGTTTTAGGCAAAAAATGCCTACTCATAGTTGTTATGGGAGTGTCTCTTATGACACTTCCATAGCAATTTTTGCTTGTTTTTCGGTTTTTGTTTGTTTTTGTGTTTTTTGTTTCAATGTTTTTCAATTTTGTTTTGTTTTTAATTTCTCATTTATTTTGTATACATTGTATACTTGCATGTATACTTTATTTATATATTTATATATTGTATATATTGCATGTTGTATAATTAATGGAATAGACTCTAGGTTGTCAGCTAGGCTAGATTGGACATGTAGTAGTATTTACCCATTAGTTAAGTTAGGGGTTTATCTGACCGTCTTGTCCGCTTTACGTACCAGTCCATTTTTGTGTCCAATTCTCTCGTTGACTGCTACTTAGGCACGGTTTTCCGAGTGTTTACCACTCAATAATCCTACTAAAGACCGGCCAGGATACACCAAGTTACGGTGCTATCCTCCGAGTCTAAAATACGTGACGAGAACCAGACAGGTCATTCATGATAGTGTAGGCAGTAGTGTTAGATTAGATAAGATATAGCGAACACACATTGGTGAATAAGAACCATGTGATAGGGAATTAGGAACCAGTTAGTTAATGTAACTTCATTGAAATAGTTAGCCTAGCTAGTACAGGCTGTAACCAGATAGGTGTCAAATGACCTATCTCTGAGTCCAACTCAGATCATTTCCGATGGTTACAGAAGGAGAAGATTTCACATTCTTTCCACTTTTTCAAAATCTCTGAAGATTCCAATCCTCCAGAGAATTGTCGGTCCGCCACATTTGTTGGTTAACAATTGTCCAAAATCTTAAATATATTTAAGATTTTTAGATTAATTTAAAATTAATCTAAAATGGTTAGGTTAGGCACAATCATGAGGTGATGGCAAATGATTGTATAGCAGAAACATAGGTAACCAGGCAGGAAAAAACTTAATTTGCTCTTATTTAGATAATTGTATCTTGTCGCCATCAGTCAGCTAGAAATTTTCCTCCGTTAGGTGCGAATGACCATATGGGGAGAGGAGGGAAACTTAAGGTTTGGCCTAGGACCCTCAGAGGGACCACCCTATCTAGTGGATTAGGTTTAAACAAGTCGGGCTATACATATTGTATAGAAGGGATTAGCAGTAGATTCCCAATATCTTAGGACCCAGTCTCATTGGAACTTCTCTGCACCTATCCGAAGTGGGTTTGCTCACAGGTGTGGTGGTAAGGGTAGTTCCAAAAGGGCATATGGCTGGTTTGGGGCGCTGCCCGGTCGCCGATCGTATGTGGTGACACGGATGTTGGTTCCCCCCCTTCATAAAAACGGTGGTTCCATTTCACCGTCCGCTGATTAGACCGTTTGTGTGCGGCTCAGCCTTGGATATGATTTGGAATCGTTTATCCGTAGTGAAGGTTAAGGCTCTCCTCCACCCGATCCACCCCTGCCTCGGTTGCCTGTCAGGGCTTCTCTCCGGACTGTATGACAGTCACCAACAGGAGTGGCGGCACATTGTGCTGCAATTTTGTCTCTCCTGTGGTGTACTTATCGGCTAAGTTAGGTCACATGGTATTGTTGTGTAGATTCGATGTACATGTGGGGGGTTTACAGGTGCTATTCCGTCTCTTAGCGGGTACGGTTTTAATAAGTTTTGGGGTCATGCTCAACCACCGTTCTCTGCGGAAGGGGTCTAGCCCTGCTTACTCCTGACATTTAGTGTATCATAGCTCATTTTTTTGACGTATAGTATTAGTATTTTAGGGACAATCTAGCATTCTTCAATTTATCATATTATATATTATTATACCATACCTAATTTATTTATCATATCTATTAATTATTTATTATAGTTAACATATATATCTTTTATATATATTATATATTTTATATTTATATAAAAAACATAAGCAGACTATTTGTAAATATTGAATGACCGGTTTACCGCTATTAGGATGTATACGGTTTAAGATCTGGGTGTGCCCAGACGCCGTGTAGCCTTGGTAGTATGGGGGCTGTGTTAGATCAATATCTAGGTCTTTAATCTATCATATCATATTGGAAATATCCCATTTTGTCAACCCTACCCAATTATTATTATTATTATATTATATGTATTTATGCAATATATATATATTATATATATTGCATTTGTATATTTATATATAAAAGTATATGTATATATAAAAAACATAGGTAGATTCAATGTAAATATTGAATGACCGGTTTACCGCTGTCAGGTTGTGCATGGTTTAAGATCTGGGTGAGCCCAGACGCCGTGTAGCCCTGGTAGTATGGGGGCTGTGTTAGCTCAATATCTAGGTCTCTAGTATATCATATTAAAAACATCCCAACTTTGTCAACCCTATCCAATTATTATTATTATATTGTATTTATATTGATAGGAAAAGTATATGTATATAAAAAAACATAAGCAGATTCAATGTAAATGTTGAATGACCGGTTTACCGCTAATAGGATGTATACGGTTTAAGATCTGGGTGAGCCCGGACGCCGTGTAGCCCTGGCAGTATGGGGACTGTGTTAGCTCAATATCTAGGTCTGTATCATTATAGAACATCCCATTTTTGTGAACCCTTCCCTAATTACTATACACAAACTTATATACTAATTTATTAAATTAAATTATTTAGTATTTATTATTTATTTATTACATCCCCACCCCCTTAATTTCCCACCTTCCCCCTTCCTTATTCCATTAATTTTTCATACCCCTCCCCCACTGACTTGCCGTTGTTCCGGTTGACATCGACCCATCCCTAAATTTCGAAAAATGCATCACCCATGTTATTGGAGTATGCAATTGAGGTGAACACAATTAGTATGTGTTCAACTCTCGTCGCGTGTGGTCGCTGTCTTCCTGAGGAATGGTAAGTGCTTTTTGATTTTTCTCATATATTATATTATATTATTATATATTATATTATATTATTATTATCTAACAATTGTCAATTAATTTATTGATTGATAGTTGTTATTTAATATATTATTTATTAATGTTTGTCGCCTCTTGAGGCAAA
The DNA here is from genome assembly GCA_949629155.1 of Myopa testacea. Lineage (NCBI taxonomy): Eukaryota > Metazoa > Arthropoda > Insecta > Diptera > Conopidae > Myopa > Myopa testacea. The sequence continues at coordinate 110,006 of OX451346.1, forward strand.
TTTAAAACAGTCATTTTTCTCTTTTAGCCATTCTTGGCAAATTTTCTGTGTATATATGGGTGATTGCACACATACTAGTTATGTGTGTAAGCGCTTATATATATAAAAGCCCACTGATGAGTCCCTTTCAGGCCAGGGACGAAAAACGTTTCTGGGCGTGCCTGTAAAGTAGTTTTAGGCAAAAAATGCCTACTCATAGTTGTTATGGGAGTGTCTCTTATGACACTTCCATAGCAATTTTTGCTTGTTTTTCGGTTTTTGTTTGTTTTTGTGTTTTTTGTTTCAATGTTTTTCAATTTTGTTTTGTTTTTAATTTCTCATTTATTTTGTATACATTGTATACTTGCATGTATACTTTATTTATATATTTATATATTGTATATATTGCATGTTGTATAATTAATGGAATAGACTCTAGGTTGTCAGCTAGGCTAGATTGGACATGTAGTAGTATTTACCCATTAGTTAAGTTAGGGGTTTATCTGACCGTCTTGTCCGCTTTACGTACCAGTCCATTTTTGTGTCCAATTCTCTCGTTGACTGCTACTTAGGCACGGTTTTCCGAGTGTTTACCACTCAATAATCCTACTAAAGACCGGCCAGGATACACCAAGTTACGGTGCTATCCTCCGAGTCTAAAATACGTGACGAGAACCAGACAGGTCATTCATGATAGTGTAGGCAGTAGTGTTAGATTAGATAAGATATAGCGAACACACATTGGTGAATAAGAACCATGTGATAGGGAATTAGGAACCAGTTAGTTAATGTAACTTCATTGAAATAGTTAGCCTAGCTAGTACAGGCTGTAACCAGATAGGTGTCAAATGACCTATCTCTGAGTCCAACTCAGATCATTTCCGATGGTTACAGAAGGAGAAGATTTCACATTCTTTCCACTTTTTCAAAATCTCTGAAGATTCCAATCCTCCAGAGAATTGTCGGTCCGCCACATTTGTTGGTTAACAATTGTCCAAAATCTTAAATATATTTAAGATTTTTAGATTAATTTAAAATTAATCTAAAATGGTTAGGTTAGGCACAATCATGAGGTGATGGCAAATGATTGTATAGCAGAAACATAGGTAACCAGGCAGGGAAAAAACTTAATTTGCTCAATATCTAGGTCTCTAGTATATCATATTAAAAACATCCCAACTTTGTTAACCCTATCCAATTATTATTATTATATTGTATTTATATTTATATGAAAGTATATGTATATAATAAACATAAGCAGATTCAATGTAAATATTGAATGACCGGTTTACCGCTGTCAAGTTGTGCATGGTTTAAGATCTGGGTGAGCCCAGACGCCGTGTAGCCCTGGCAGTATGGGGGCTGTGTTAGCTCAATATTTAGGTCTGTATCATTATAGAACATCCCAATTTTGTGAACCCTTCCCTAATTACTATATTCAAACTTATATACTAATTTATTATATTAATTTATTTAGTATTCATTATTTATTTATTACATCCCCACCCCATTAATTTCCCACCTTCCCCCTTCCTTATTCCATTAATTTTCCATACCCCTCCCCCACTGACTTGCCGTTGTTCCGGTTGACATCGACCCATCCCTAAATTTCGAAATTGCATCACCCATGTTATTGGAGTATGCGATTGAGGTGAACACAATTAGTATGTGTTCAACTCTCGTCGCGTGTGGTCGCTGTCTTCCTGAGGAATGGTAAGTGCTTTTTGATTTTTCCCATATATTATATTATATTATCATATATTACATTATATTATTATTATCTAACAATTGTTAATTAATTTATTAATTGATAGTTGTTATTTAGTATATTATTTATTAATGTTTGTCGCCTCTTAAGGCAATTTTAAACAACGAATTTTTCTCTTTTAGCCATTCTTGGCCAATTTTCTGTATATATATATGGGTGACTGCACACATACTAGTTATGTGTGTAAGCGCTTATATATATAAAAGCCCACTGATGAGTCCCTTTCAGGCCAGGGACGAAAAACGTTTCTGGGCGTGCCTGTAAAGTAGTTTTAGGCCAAAAGGCCTCTAATGGTTGTTATAGGAGTGTCTATTATGAGACTTTTATAACAATTTTTGCTTGCTTTTTTCGGTTTTTGTTTGTTTTTGTGTTTTTTGTTTCAATGCTTTTCATTTTTGTTTTGTTTTTAAATTCTCAATTAATTCTTATATATTTGTATATAATTGTATATATATTGAAATAGACTCTAGGTTGTCAGCATAGGCTAGTTTGGACATGTAGTAGTAATTATCCATTAGTTAAGTTAGGGGTTTATCCGACTGTCTTGTCCGCTTTACGTACCAGTCCATTTTCGTGTACAATTCTCTCGTTGACTGTTACTTAGGCACGGTTTTTCCGAGTGTTTATCACTCAATAATCCTACAAAAGGCCGGCTAGGATACACCAAGTTACGGTGCTAGCCTCCGAGTCAAAACGTGACGAGGACCAGACAGGTCATTCATGATAGTGTAGGCAGTAGCGTTAGATTAGATAAGATATAGCGAACACACATCGGTGAAAAAGAACCATGTGATAGGGACTTAGGAAACAGTTAGTTAATGTAATCTCATTGTAATAGTTAGCCTAGCTAGTACAGGCTGTAACCAGATAGGTGTCAAATGACCTATCTCTGAGTCCAACTCAGATCATTTCCGATGGTTACAGAAGGAGAAGATTTCACATTCTTTCCACCTTTTCAAAAATCTCTGAAGATTCCAATCCTCCAGAGAATTGTCGGTCCGCCACATTTGTTGGTTAACAATTGTCCAAAATCTTAAATATATTTAAGATTTTTAGATTAATTTAAAATTAATCTAAATGGTTAGGTTAGGCACAATCATGAGGTGATGGCAAATGATTGTATAGCAGAAACATAGGTAACTATGCAGGGAAAAACTTAATTTGGTCTTGGCAGAGGTTGATATGCATGCACTGTCAACCGGGTTTTAACCCGATTCAGTCTAGAATGCTGTTCGATACCATTATCTGCGACGGGAGGTATGGCGCCTACTCACCCGCTCGGCCCTGGCCCTCAGTGTCCGGCTGCACGCTCTTCCGTTTGCATGACAGTTCATGGACTGGACCCCACTTGGCAGCGTTGTGCTGCATGTGGTTCGCTCCGGTTATGACACTTAAGGCTAAGTTAGACCCCCAATATCGTTGTGTAGAAACATTGTACATGTTGAGTAGGTCCTTAACCTTGAGCGTTTCCTTTTAGCTCGTCTGGCATTTGACTGGTTATGACCGGTGCCATTGACTTGGTGGAGGAATAGCCTTGAGGATTGGGAGGATCAACCCAGCATTCAGTTTATTTAGCGTAGCTACTACCGTATTACATAGAGGGGGTATGAAGTCGCCAGGGTGTGTCGGGGGTCCGTGCTGACTCTTAGCCGGTCCATGGATTGGGTTAACTCAAGGACCATGGACACGGGCGGTGGTTAGTTCGGTGCCGTGAATATATCCTGGAGATTTCCTATTTTTAGCTTAGGTAGCGGTTAGACGATAGGGTTTTTATATACTATTAATTTATATCCATATAAAAAACATAAGTAGACTTGATGTACATGTTGAATGACCGGTTTTCCGCTGTCAGGTTTGTGCATGGTTTAAAGTGCTGGGCGAGCCCGGACGCCGTGCAATATCATACCTGGTAGTATCGGCTGTTCAGTTCAATATCTAGGTCTTTAATCTATTATAAACATATCCCAACTCTGTTAACCCTTTCCTCATTTTTACTTAATATTATATATACTTTTATTTAATACATTATATAAGTTATATATTTATATGTATATAAAAACAAAAGTAGACTTTGATGTACATGTTGAATGACCGGTTTTCCGCTGTCAGGTTTGTGCATGGTTTAAAGTGCTGGGCGAGCCCGGACGCCGTGCAATATCATACCTGGTAGTATTGGCTGTTCAGATCAATATCTAGGTCCTTAATCTATTATAAACATATCCCAACTCTGTTAACCCTTTCCTCATTTTTATTTAATATTATATATACTTTTATTTAGTACATTATATAATTTATATATTCTATATGTATATAAAAACATAAGTAGACTTGATGTTCATGTTGAATGACCGGTTTTCCGCTGTCAGGTTTGTGCATGGTTTAAAGTGCTGGGCGAGCCCGGACGCCGTGCAATATCATACCTGGTAGTATTGGCTGTTCAGATCAATATCTAGGTCTTTAATCTATTATAAACATATCCCAACTCTGTTAACCCTTTCCTCATTTTTATTTAATATTATATATACCTTTATTTAGTACATTATATAATTTATATATTTTATATGTATATAAAAACATAAGTAGACTTGATGTTCATGTTGAATGACCGGTTTTCCGCTGTCAGGTTTGTGCATGGTTTAAAGTGCTGGGCGAGCCCGGACGCCGTGCAATATCATACCTGGTAGTATTGGCTGTTCAGATCAATATCTAGGTCTTTAATCTATTATAAACATATCCCAACTCTGTTAACCCTTTCCTCATTTTTATTTAATAGTATATATACTTTTGTTTAGTACATTATATAATTTATATATTTTATATGTATATAAAAACATAAGTAGACTTGATGTTCATGTTGAATGACCGGTTTTCCGCTGTCAGGTTTGTGCATGGTTTAAAGTGCTGGGTGAGCCCAGACGCCGTGCAACATCATACCTGGTAGTATTGGCTGTGTTAGCTCAATGTCTAGATCTGTATCATTATATAACATCCCAACTCTGTCAACCCTTCCCTAATTACTTTATATACAAAACTTATTTATTATTTATATATTAATTTATTAAATTAAATTATTTAGTATTGAATGACTTGCCGTTGCTCCGGTTGACATCGACCCATCCCTAAATTTCGAAAAATTGCATCACTCTTATTATTTGGAGTGCGCAATTGAGGTGAACACATCAGTATGTGTTCAAACCTCGTCGCGTGCGGTCGCTGTCCTCCTGAGGGATGGTAAGTGGGGTTTTTTGATTTTTTCATTTTGCCATTTTATATTATATTATACTGTATTTATATTATTATTATTAGTCATTTTATTATATTATAGTATTATTAAATATGGATAAACTTGCCATTTCTCGGGTTTTGATAGCGACCCTCTCCTATATAAAAATTATATAAAAATTGCATCACCCATATTTATGGGTATGAAACAGAGGTGAACGCATCAGTTAGTATGTGTTCAACTCTCGTCGCGTGTGGTCGTTGTCCTCTTGAGGAATGGTAAGTGGTTTTTGATTTTACGATTTTTCATTTTTATTATATTATACTGTATTATATTATTATTATTATTTATATTTTATTATATTATAGTATTATTAAATATAGATAAACTTGCCATTTTCGGGTTTTGATAGCGACCCTCTCCTATATAAAAAAGTATATAAAAATTGCATCACCCATACTTATGGGTATGAAACAGAGGTGAACGCATCAGTTAGTATGTGTTCAACTCTCGTCGCGTGTGGTCGCTGTCCTCCTGAGGAATGGCAAGTAGGTTTTTTTGATTTTTTCATTTTTTCCATTTTTTCTATTTCATATTACACTACACTATTAGTATTATTTAACAATCATCAATTAATTTTTGTTTGCTTATCTATCTATCTATTCTGCTGCCTCTACGAGGCAAGGTATATAATTAATTTCTGCCTTAGCCATTTTTGGCCATTTTTTCTGTGTATATGTGGGTGATTGCACACATACTAGTTGTGTGTGTAAGCACTTGCATATGTATAAAAAGCCCACTGATGAGTCCCCTTCAGGCCAGGGACGAAAAACGTTTCTGGGCGTGCCTGTAACGTAGTTTTAGGAAAAAAGACCTACCTATAATTGTTATGGGAGTGTCTTTTATTGACACCTCTATAACAACTTTTGCTTGTTTATCGGTTTTTGTTTGTTTTTGTGTTTTTTGTGTCAATGTTTTTCATTTTTGTTTTGTTTTTAAATTCTCAACATATTTTTATATATATCGTATACCTTATGTATACCTTATGTTTATATATATTTTTGTCTATATTTATATAACTATTGGGAAATAGTGCTAGGCTAGCAGCTTTAAGAAAAATTTTTGAAGTGGGGTAATTCATTAGTTAGTGTATTGTGTAGTTTCACCGCATTTGTTCGAACCATTAGTGAGTCTTAGATTAGGATGGTTGCCGGTGTTTTTGTTTTATGTTTTGTTTGTTGGTCGTTATAATATTAGACACGAGTCGTACTACCCTTGAACTTGTACACTTCTAGATTGGCCTAGGTCCCTGGATTGGTACCACCCCTTCTGATATAATGAGCTTTAGCATCAGAATGGGTATATGTATATGCAGTTAGTCATATACATATATCATAAGTTATATTGCAGTGTATTGTGCATATATAGATATTCCCTAAGTATTCGTAGGCCCTGTCCCAGATGGAAATATACAGCGTAATCTGTTAAGTGGGTTTTGACCCATGCAGATCTATCGCAAGGTATTTTTTCCATTAGGCATGTGAACTGGGGCTTGTGTTCGGTCCCTGTCTGCGGGGGTTGCCCGGGGGGGGCTCCCTGGCTTCCGTCTTGGCAGAGGTTGATATGCATGCACTGTCAACCGGGTTTTAACCCGATTCAGTCTAGAATGCTGTTCGATACCATTATCTGCGACGGGAGGTATGGCGCCTACTCACCCGCTCGGCCCTGGCCCTCAGTGTCCGGCTGCACGCTCTTCCGTTTGCATGACAGTTCATGGACTGGACCCCACTTGGCAGCGTTGTGCTGCATGTGGTTCGCTCCGGTTATGACACTTAAGGCTAAGTTAGACCCCCAATATCGTTGTGTAGAAACATTGTACATGTTGAGTAGGTCCTTAACCTTGAGCGTTTCCTTTTAGCTCGTCTGGCATTTGACTGGTTATGACCGGTGCCATTGACTTGGTGGAGGAATAGCCTTGAGGATTGGGAGGATCAACCCAGCATTCAGTTTATTTAGCGTAGCTACTACCGTATTACATAGAGGGGGTATGAAGTCGCCAGGGTGTGTCGGGGGTCCGTGCTGACTCTTAGCCGGTCCATGGATTGGGTTAACTCAAGGACCATGGACACGGGCGGTGGTTAGTTCGGTGCCGTGAATATATCCTGGAGATTTCCTATTTTTAGCTTAGGTAGCGGTTAGACGATAGGGTTTTTATATACTATTAATTTATATCCATATAAAAAACATAAGTAGACTTGATGTACATGTTGAATGACCGGTTTTCCGCTGTCAGGTTTGTGCATGGTTTAAAGTGCTGGGCGAGCCCGGACGCCGTGCAATATCATACCTGGTAGTATCGGCTGTTCAGTTCAATATCTAGGTCTTTAATCTATTATAAACATATCCCAACTCTGTTAACCCTTTCCTCATTTTTACTTAATATTATATATACTTTTATTTAATACATTATATAAGTTATATATTTATATGTATATAAAAACAAAAGTAGACTTTGATGTACATGTTGAATGACCGGTTTTCCGCTGTCAGGTTTGTGCATGGTTTAAAGTGCTGGGCGAGCCCGGACGCCGTGCAATATCATACCTGGTAGTATTGGCTGTTCAGATCAATATCTAGGTCCTTAATCTATTATAAACATATCCCAACTCTGTTAACCCTTTCCTCATTTTTATTTAATATTATATATACTTTTATTTAGTACATTATATAATTTATATATTCTATATGTATATAAAAACATAAGTAGACTTGATGTTCATGTTGAATGACCGGTTTTCCGCTGTCAGGTTTGTGCATGGTTTAAAGTGCTGGGCGAGCCCGGACGCCGTGCAATATCATACCTGGTAGTATTGGCTGTTCAGATCAATATCTAGGTCTTTAATCTATTATAAACATATCCCAACTCTGTTAACCCTTTCCTCATTTTTATTTAATATTATATATACCTTTATTTAGTACATTATATAATTTATATATTTTATATGTATATAAAAACATAAGTAGACTTGATGTTCATGTTGAATGACCGGTTTTCCGCTGTCAGGTTTGTGCATGGTTTAAAGTGCTGGGCGAGCCCGGACGCCGTGCAATATCATACCTGGTAGTATTGGCTGTTCAGATCAATATCTAGGTCTTTAATCTATTATAAACATATCCCAACTCTGTTAACCCTTTCCTCATTTTTATTTAATATTATATATACTTTTGTTTAGTACATTATATAATTTATATATTTTATATGTATATAAAAACATAAGTAGACTTGATGTTCATGTTGAATGACCGGTTTTCCGCTGTCAGGTTTGTGCATGGTTTAAAGTGCTGGGTGAGCCCAGACGCCGTGCAACATCATACCTGGTAGTATTGGCTGTGTTAGCTCAATGTCTAGATCTGTATCATTATATAACATCCCAACTCTGTCAACCCTTCCCTAATTACTTTATATACAAAACTTATTTATTATTTATATATTAATTTATTAAATTAAATTATTTAGTATTGAATGACTTGCCGTTGCTCCGGTTGACATCGACCCATCCCTAAATTTCGAAAAATTGCATCACTCTTATTATTTGGAGTGCGCAATTGAGGTGAACACATCAGTATGTGTTCAAACCTCGTCGCGTGCGGTCGCTGTCCTCCTGAGGGATGGTAAGTGGGGTTTTTTGATTTTTTCATTTTGCCATTTTATATTATATTATACTGTATTTATATTATTATTATTAGTCATTTTATTATATTATAGTATTATTAAATATGGATAAACTTGCCATTTCTCGGGTTTTGATAGCGACCCTCTCCTATATAAAAATTATATAAAAATTGCATCACCCATATTTATGGGTATGAAACAGAGGTGAACGCATCAGTTAGTATGTGTTCAACTCTCGTCGCGTGTGGTCGTTGTCCTCTTGAGGAATGGTAAGTGGTTTTTGATTTTACGATTTTTCATTTTTATTATATTATACTGTATTATATTATTATTATTATTTATATTTTATTATATTATAGTATTATTAAATATAGATAAACTTGCCATTTTCGGGTTTTGATAGCGACCCTCTCCTATATAAAAAAGTATATAAAAATTGCATCACCCATACTTATGGGTATGAAACAGAGGTGAACGCATCAGTTAGTATGTGTTCAACTCTCGTCGCGTGTGGTCGCTGTCCTCCTGAGGAATGGCAAGTAGGTTTTTTTGATTTTTTCATTTTTTCCATTTTTTCTATTTCATATTACACTACACTATTAGTATTATTTAACAATCATCAATTAATTTTTGTTTGCTTATCTATCTATCTATTCTGCTGCCTCTACGAGGCAAGGTATATAATTAATTTCTGCCTTAGCCATTTTTGGCCATTTTTTCTGTGTATATGTGGGTGATTGCACACATACTAGTTGTGTGTGTAAGCACTTGCATATGTATAAAAAGCCCACTGATGAGTCCCCTTCAGGCCAGGGACGAAAAACGTTTCTGGGCGTGCCTGTAACGTAGTTTTAGGAAAAAAGACCTACCTATAATTGTTATGGGAGTGTCTTTTATTGACACCTCTATAACAACTTTTGCTTGTTTATCGGTTTTTGTTTGTTTTTGTGTTTTTTGTGTCAATGTTTTTCATTTTTGTTTTGTTTTTAAATTCTCAACATATTTTTATATATATCGTATACCTTATGTATACCTTATGTTTATATATATTTTTGTCTATATTTATATAACTATTGGGAAATAGTGCTAGGCTAGCAGCTTTAAGAAAAATTTTTGAAGTGGGGTAATTCATTAGTTAGTGTATTGTGTAGTTTCACCGCATTTGTTCGAACCATTAGTGAGTCTTAGATTAGGATGGTTGCCGGTGTTTTTGTTTTATGTTTTGTTTGTTGGTCGTTATAATATTAGACACGAGTCGTACTACCCTTGAACTTGTACACTTCTAGATTGGCCTAGGTCCCTGGATTGGTACCACCCCTTCTGATATAATGAGCTTTAGCATCAGAATGGGTATATGTATATGCAGTTAGTCATATACATATATCATAAGTTATATTGCAGTGTATTGTGCATATATAGATATTCCCTAAGTATTCGTAGGCCCTGTCCCAGATGGAAATATACAGCGTAATCTGTTAAGTGGGTTTTGACCCATGCAGATCTATCGCAAGGTATTTTTTCCATTAGGCATGTGAACTGGGGCTTGTGTTCGGTCCCTGTCTGCGGGGGTTGCCCGGGGGGGGCTCCCTGGCTTCCGTCTTGGCAGAGGTTGATATGCATGCACTGTCAACCGGGTTTTAACCCGATTCAGTCTAGAATGCTGTTCGATACCATTATCTGCGACGGGAGGTATGGCGCCTACTCACCCGCTCGGCCCTGGCCCTCAGTGTCCGGCTGCACGCTCTTCCGTTTGCATGACAGTTCATGGACTGGACCCCACTTGGCAGCGTTGTGCTGCATGTGGTTCGCTCCGGTTATGACACTTAAGGCTAAGTTAGACCCCCAATATCGTTGTGTAGAAACATTGTACATGTTGAGTAGGTCCTTAACCTTGAGCGTTTCCTTTTAGCTCGTCTGGCATTTGACTGGTTATGACCGGTGCCATTGACTTGGTGGAGGAATAGCCTTGAGGATTGGGAGGATCAACCCAGCATTCAGTTTATTTAGCGTAGCTACTACCGTATTACATAGAGGGGGTATGAAGTCGCCAGGGTGTGTCGGGGGTCCGTGCTGACTCTTAGCCGGTCCATGGATTGGGTTAACTCAAGGACCATGGACACGGGCGGTGGTTAGTTCGGTGCCGTGAATATATCCTGGAGATTTCCTATTTTTAGCTTAGGTAGCGGTTAGACGATAGGGTTTTTATATACTATTAATTTATATCCATATAAAAAACATAAGTAGACTTGATGTACATGTTGAATGACCGGTTTTCCGCTGTCAGGTTTGTGCATGGTTTAAAGTGCTGGGCGAGCCCGGACGCCGTGCAATATCATACCTGGTAGTATCGGCTGTTCAGTTCAATATCTAGGTCTTTAATCTATTATAAACATATCCCAACTCTGTTAACCCTTTCCTCATTTTTACTTAATATTATATATACTTTTATTTAATACATTATATAAGTTATATATTTATATGTATATAAAAACAAAAGTAGACTTTGATGTACATGTTGAATGACCGGTTTTCCGCTGTCAGGTTTGTGCATGGTTTAAAGTGCTGGGCGAGCCCGGACGCCGTGCAATATCATACCTGGTAGTATTGGCTGTTCAGATCAATATCTAGGTCCTTAATCTATTATAAACATATCCCAACTCTGTTAACCCTTTCCTCATTTTTATTTAATATTATATATACTTTTATTTAGTACATTATATAATTTATATATTCTATATGTATATAAAAACATAAGTAGACTTGATGTTCATGTTGAATGACCGGTTTTCCGCTGTCAGGTTTGTGCATGGTTTAAAGTGCTGGGCGAGCCCGGACGCCGTGCAATATCATACCTGGTAGTATTGGCTGTTCAGATCAATATCTAGGTCTTTAATCTATTATAAACATATCCCAACTCTGTTAACCCTTTCCTCATTTTTATTTAATATTATATATACCTTTATTTAGTACATTATATAATTTATATATTTTATATGTATATAAAAACATAAGTAGACTTGATGTTCATGTTGAATGACCGGTTTTCCGCTGTCAGGTTTGTGCATGGTTTAAAGTGCTGGGCGAGCCCGGACGCCGTGCAATATCATACCTGGTAGTATTGGCTGTTCAGATCAATATCTAGGTCTTTAATCTATTATAAACATATCCCAACTCTGTTAACCCTTTCCTCATTTTTATTTAATATTATATATACTTTTGTTTAGTACATTATATAATTTATATATTTTATATGTATATAAAAACATAAGTAGACTTGATGTTCATGTTGAATGACCGGTTTTCCGCTGTCAGGTTTGTGCATGGTTTAAAGTGCTGGGTGAGCCCAGACGCCGTGCAACATCATACCTGGTAGTATTGGCTGTGTTAGCTCAATGTCTAGATCTGTATCATTATATAACATCCCAACTCTGTCAACCCTTCCCTAATTACTTTATATACAAAACTTATTTATTATTTATATATTAATTTATTAAATTAAATTATTTAGTATTGAATGACTTGCCGTTGCTCCGGTTGACATCGACCCATCCCTAAATTTCGAAAAATTGCATCACTCTTATTATTTGGAGTGCGCAATTGAGGTGAACACATCAGTATGTGTTCAAACCTCGTCGCGTGCGGTCGCTGTCCTCCTGAGGGATGGTAAGTGGGGTTTTTTGATTTTTTCATTTTGCCATTTTATATTATATTATACTGTATTTATATTATTATTATTAGTCATTTTATTATATTATAGTATTATTAAATATGGATAAACTTGCCATTTCTCGGGTTTTGATAGCGACCCTCTCCTATATAAAAATTATATAAAAATTGCATCACCCATATTTATGGGTATGAAACAGAGGTGAACGCATCAGTTAGTATGTGTTCAACTCTCGTCGCGTGTGGTCGTTGTCCTCTTGAGGAATGGTAAGTGGTTTTTGATTTTACGATTTTTCATTTTTATTATATTATACTGTATTATATTATTATTATTATTTATATTTTATTATATTATAGTATTATTAAATATAGATAAACTTGCCATTTTCGGGTTTTGATAGCGACCCTCTCCTATATAAAAAAGTATATAAAAATTGCATCACCCATACTTATGGGTATGAAACAGAGGTGAACGCATCAGTTAGTATGTGTTCAACTCTCGTCGCGTGTGGTCGCTGTCCTCCTGAGGAATGGCAAGTAGGTTTTTTTGATTTTTTCATTTTTTCCATTTTTTCTATTTCATATTACACTACACTATTAGTATTATTTAACAATCATCAATTAATTTTTGTTTGCTTATCTATCTATCTATTCTGCTGCCTCTACGAGGCAAGGTATATAATTAATTTCTGCCTTAGCCATTTTTGGCCATTTTTTCTGTGTATATGTGGGTGATTGCACACATACTAGTTGTGTGTGTAAGCACTTGCATATGTATAAAAAGCCCACTGATGAGTCCCCTTCAGGCCAGGGACGAAAAACGTTTCTGGGCGTGCCTGTAACGTAGTTTTAGGAAAAAAGACCTACCTATAATTGTTATGGGAGTGTCTTTTATTGACACCTCTATAACAACTTTTGCTTGTTTATCGGTTTTTGTTTGTTTTTGTGTTTTTTGTGTCAATGTTTTTCATTTTTGTTTTGTTTTTAAATTCTCAACATATTTTTATATATATCGTATACCTTATGTATACCTTATGTTTATATATATTTTTGTCTATATTTATATAACTATTGGGAAATAGTGCTAGGCTAGCAGCTTTAAGAAAAATTTTTGAAGTGGGGTAATTCATTAGTTAGTGTATTGTGTAGTTTCACCGCATTTGATATTTCCAGCCTGAGATCCAGTTGTTGTTATGTTTATATATAAATCCTTTCTCACTGTCGGTGAGCATCAGGCGATCCTTTTTCCGCATCAAGCTTTGATGCCTATTCTTTTTCCCTTTCAAACCTTCATCCGTTGTTTACAACCCTTGTTTTGTTCGCCACCATAATGAGGATGGTCATAAAACAATTAAGAACAAAAAGGTCGCCACAACAAAACCCAAACAGACACACGCTTTGCTACTCTCATTCACAAGGTAGAAAACACTTTTCTTGGCTGCCGCTTTGTATTCCGCTGAAACAGATAGCACACCCGGTATTGCAACCAAAATTCATCACCACCATGCACAAATTTACGTAAACAAAAATTCTTCTTCAAGGGAAACCTCGATTTTTTATCTCTAATTTGGCGTACATTTTTCGCTCAAAATTCAAGATCACTCCGTCTCACTGGTCAGTCTAATTTTGTGTGTGTCTCGTGCCGGTCTTCAATTGCTCAGGTTCAAGAAATCACCAAAAATGTGTCAGTGAGTTTTTGGAAAGGGTCCTTTGGAAAGGTTTTATAAAAAAATGCGTCAGTGAATTTTTTGGAAGAAGTTTTTTGATGAAACTTTTATAAAAGGATTTTTTCTTTCAAATCAGTGTGTGGTGAAAAGAGAAAAATTAACCCTTATTATGACCATTTCAAATTGATCGTGTCGGTTTGACGCACTGTGCCTTATACAATCGGTCAAAATCTAGCTTGGTTTGTTTTTCTTTCCTTGGTAACTTCATTAAATTAAGTAGTTGACAATTTACTACTTTATCAATCTTGTTTGTGTCTCATGCCGTTCTACAATGGTTCGGTTACAGAAAAACACCAATAGTGCGTTAGCGACCAAAAAAATTTTTGCCAATGTGCGTTGAAAAAAGAAAAAAGTACTCCTTTTGACCAGATCAAAGCAATCGGGTTGCTTTAACACACAGTGCTTTGTGGGAACGGTTCTTTGGAAAATCAAGCTTGGTTTTTGGGTTTTTTTCCCTTCGAAAATTCAAGAAGAAAATTGTAGCTGACAACTCAGAAAAGTTCCAACTCAGAAAACTCCGGGACACAGGCATGATGTAACCCAAACATATCCGAACTACCACACGGGGTCAAGAAGACTCAAAATTAATGTAAGTCTTTAAAATATTTGTAAAAAAACAACTACTCATTTAAATCATACACATAACACTATTTTGGCATGGTTGGGAAAAATCATTAATTTACACACCCTTCACCATTTGAATTATGATAAGTGCAAATAAGCAAATCTATATTTGCTATTTGAACACTGTTAAGAAACAACAACCATAAGATGGTTCCATTTTTACCCCTAAAAAAACCCAATATTTAAAGTCAACTGATGATTCCCCTTGGCAAGGGATGAAAAGCTTTTTGATAGCCAATTCTGCTACCTTCGGGTAGTTTCTCTCTCTCTCTCTCTCAGTATTATTTATACATAGTTCAAGTTCATATTTCCAAATTTATATTTTTTGTTTTTGCCCATATTAATAAAAGGCTCCCATATGCCTTATTTGTCTGGTTTTTTGTTTTATTTTTGCACCCATCTAATATTTGTGATCAGTTGTTAATTGAGCGCTAATACAAAGTGATCAGTTGTTAATAAAAGTGGTTTTTAAAGCGAACAAGGACAAAAGCAACCAATCAAACGAAGAGATGAAAATTGTATTAACATTGAAATGCCTTTTTTAAGGCATAGTTGCTTGCTGTTTTCCTGCTTTGGTTGCGTTTGATCCATCTCGCTTGTAATAATAAATGAAATTATTTTATTCCCTCTCACTCTTAATAAAAATTTGTCAATTTCGTTTAACATTTAGGAATACTACAGAACATAGTAATAGGGATATATTATTGACAATAAAAATCACTGGTTTTGATTATGACAAAATCATACGCGAAACATTTTCTAGCTAGGCTCGAAAACTAATATTTCTAGCTAGGCACAAAAACTAAAATTAATACTTTATACCCTCTTGTCGCGACACATATACTTTTTTCGCGACTAAAACAATTTATAAAAACCTACTGAAATAGAGATTTTGGAGCATAATCTTGAGCTAGCGTAAAAACTAGATAACCTTTAGGTTCAACGGACATTGAGTTTATAAAGATTCAACCTATGTTCTACGGCAATCTTGGCTATTTTCGGTCTCACTTAGACAGTCCTGTCCGTCCACGATACTGACTAGCCTATTTTTCCCACAAAACTCCAGCCGGAGTATGTCCTTCCACCTCGACAACCACGTATAGGTGACTGTTCTTTTCTGAAAATGTGCTCTAAAGAAGTACACTGACACTAACTTTAGTATCGCTTGTCGACACCACATCTGACTTCAGGTTGGGCCATTTGGGGTTCCCCATCTCGTGTCCATGGTCGCCGGATGGTCGCCACTCATACGATGAGTTACCAATACTTACTGCGGACAAAAATGACGGTCATTCACGCCATTACCCAACCTTTTTTCTACCGAAATAGTTAGGAACATTCTTCTTCTTTACAGACTAGGCTTAGGCAAGCAAGGCTATAACTTTTCAAAATACTTAATTTCCGTTTTTATCAACAAAATATTGATACTGTTCTTATCTTTTCCGTCTCCACCCTTTGTTGCCTGCTGCCTATGAATTAGGTTTGTTTTTTGTTTGCATGTTGTTAAAAAAACAACAGATTATTAGGGACAAAGGAGTAGAATTAACTTAAATTAAAAAATAATCCTTCATAATCTTCCTTTTCAACTCTACTAAAAATTTTTGGAATATTTTCTTAAAGCCTTTTTAAAAAAATATAAAAAATATATAAAAAATATAAAAAATTTTAAAACTTTCATATCTTTAACACATGAGGCGCAACTGTTTATGATGGCATAGTTGCTTAGCTAGGCTAGATAGTCAGGGTCCAAAAACCGATTTTATAGTTAACATATATATCTTTTATATATATTATATATTTTATATTTATATAAAAAACATAAGCAGACTATTTGTAAATATTGAATGACCGGTTTACCGCTATTAGGATGTATACGGTTTAAGATCTGGGTGTGCCCAGACGCCGTGTAGCCTTGGTAGTATGGGGGCTGTGTTAGATCAATATCTAGGTCTTTAATCTATCATATCATATTGGAAATATCCCATTTTGTCAACCCTACCCAATTATTATTATTATTATATTATATGTATTTATGCAATATATATATATTATATATATTGCATTTGTATATTTATATATAAAAGTATATGTATATATAAAAAACATAGGTAGATTCAATGTAAATATTGAATGACCGGTTTACCGCTGTCAGGTTGTGCATGGTTTAAGATCTGGGTGAGCCCAGACGCCGTGTAGCCCTGGTAGTATGGGGGCTGTGTTAGCTCAATATCTAGGTCTCTAGTATATCATATTAAAAACATCCCAACTTTGTCAACCCTATCCAATTATTATTATTATATTGTATTTATATTGATAGGAAAAGTATATGTATATAAAAAAAACATAAGCAGATTCAATGTAAATGTTGAATGACCGGTTTACCGCTAATAGGATGTATACGGTTTAAGATCTGGGTGAGCCCGGACGCCGTGTAGCCCTGGCAGTATGGGGACTGTGTTAGCTCAATATCTAGGTCTGTATCATTATAGAACATCCCATTTTTGTGAACCCTTCCCTAATTACTATACACAAACTTATATACTAATTTATTAAATTAAATTATTTAGTATTTATTATTTATTTATTACATCCCCACCCCCTTAATTTCCCACCTTCCCCCTTCCTTATTCCATTAATTTTTCATACCCCTCCCCCACTGACTTGCCGTTGTTCCGGTTGACATCGACCCATCCCTAAATTTCGAAAAATGCATCACCCATGTTATTGGAGTATGCAATTGAGGTGAACACAATTAGTATGTGTTCAACTCTCGTCGCGTGTGGTCGCTGTCTTCCTGAGGAATGGTAAGTGCTTTTTGATTTTTCTCATATATTATATTATATTATTATATATTATATTATATTATTATTATCTAACAATTGTCAATTAATTTATTGATTGATAGTTGTTATTTAATATATTATTTATTAATGTTTGTCGCCTCTTGAGGCAAATTTAAAACAGTCATTTTTCTCTTTTAGCCATTCTTGGCAAATTTTCTGTGTATATATGGGTGATTGCACACATACTAGTTATGTGTGTAAGCGCTTATATATATAAAAGCCCACTGATGAGTCCCTTTCAGGCCAGGGACGAAAAACGTTTCTGGGCGTGCCTGTAAAGTAGTTTTAGGCAAAAAATGCCTACTCATAGTTGTTATGGGAGTGTCTCTTATGACACTTCCATAGCAATTTTTGCTTGTTTTTCGGTTTTTGTTTGTTTTTGTGTTTTTTGTTTCAATGTTTTTCATTTTTGTTTTGTTTTTAATTTCTCATTTATTTTGTATACATTGTATACTTGCATGTATACTTTATTTATATATTTATATATTGTATATATTGCATGTTGTATAATTAATGGAATAGACTCTAGGTTGTCAGCTAGGCTAGATTGGACATGTAGTAGTATTTACCCATTAGTTAAGTTAGGGGTTTATCTGACCGTCTTGTCCGCTTTACGTACCAGTCCATTTTTGTGTCCAATTCTCTCGTTGACTGCTACTTAGGCACGGTTTTCCGAGTGTTTACCACTCAATAATCCTACTAAAGACCGGCCAGGATACACCAAGTTACGGTGCTATCCTCCGAGTCTAAAATACGTGACGAGAACCAGACAGGTCATTCATGATAGTGTAGGCAGTAGTGTTAGATTAGATAAGATATAGCGAACACACATTGGTGAATAAGAACCATGTGATAGGGAATTAGGAACCAGTTAGTTAATGTAACTTCATTGAAATAGTTAGCCTAGCTAGTACAGGCTGTAACCAGATAGGTGTCAAATGACCTATCTCTGAGTCCAACTCAGATCATTTCCGATGGTTACAGAAGGAGAAGATTTCACATTCTTTCCACTTTTTCAAAATCTCTGAAGATTCCAATCCTCCAGAGAATTGTTGGTCCGCCACATTTGTTGGTTAACAATTGTCCAAAATCTTAAATATATTTAAGATTTTTAGATTAATTTAAAATTAATCTAAAATGGTTAGGTTAGGCACAATCATGAGGTGATGGCAAATGATTGTATAGCAGAAACATAGGTAACCAGGCAGGAAAAAACTTAAAGGAAAATTTAATTTGCTATTGATTAGGAAATTGTATCTTGTCGCCATCAGCGAGCTAGAAATTTTCCTCCGTTAGGTGCGAATGACCATATGGGGAGAGGAGGAAAACTTAAGTTTTGGCCTAGGACCCTCAGAGGGACCACCCTATCTAGTGGATTAGGTTTAAAAAAGTCGGGCTATACATATTGTATAGAAGGGATTAGTAGTAGATTCCCAATATCTTAGGACCCAGTCTTATTGGAACTTCTCTGCACCTATCCGAAGTGGGTTTGCTCACAGGTGTGGTGGTAAGGGTAGTTCCAAAAGGGCATATGGCTGGTTTGGGGCGCTGCCCGGTCGCCGATCGTATGTGGTGACACGGATGTTGGTTCCCCCCCTTCATAAAAACGGTGGTTCCATTTCACCGTCCGCTGATTAGACCGTTTGTGTGCGGCTCAGCCTTGGATATGATTTGGAATCGTCTATCCGTAGTGAAGGTTAAGGCTCTCCTCCACCCGATCCACCCCTACCTCGGTTGCCTGTCAGGGCTTCTCTCCGGACTGTATGACAGTCACCAACAGGAGTGGCGGCACATTGTGCTGCAATTTTGTCTCTCCTGTGGTGTACTTATTGGCTAAGTTAGGACACATGGTATTGTTGTGTAGATTCGATGTACATGTGGGGAGTTACCAGGTGCTATTCCGTCTCTTAGCGGGTACGGTTTTAATAAGTTTTGGGGTCATGCTCAACCACCGTTCTCTGCGGAAGGGGTCTAGTCCTGCTTACTCCTGACATTTAGTTTATCGTAGCTAATTTTTTGACGTATAGTATTAGTATTTTAGGGACAATCTAGCATTCTTCAATTTATCATATTATATATTATTATACCATACCTAATTTATTTATCATATTTATTAATTATTTATTATAGTAACATATATATCTTTTATATATATTATATATTTTATATTTATTATATATTTTATATTTATATAAAAAACATAAGCAGACTATTTGTAAATATTGAATGACCGGTTTACCGCTATTAGGATGTATACGGTTTAAGATCTGGGTGTGCCCAGACGCCGTGTAGCCTTGGTAGTATGGGGGCTGTGTTAGATCAATATCTAGGTCTTTAATCTATCATATCATATTGGAAATATCCCATTTTGTCAACCCTACCCAATTATTATTATTATTATATTATATGTATTTATGCAATGTATATATATTATATACATTGCATTTGTATATTTATATAAAAGTATATGTATATAAAAAACATAGGTAGATTCAATGTAAATATTGAATGACCAGTTTACCGCTGTCAGGTTGTGCATGGTTTAAGATCTGGGTGTGCCCAGACGCCGTGTAGCCCTGGTAGTATGGGGGCTGTGTTAGCTCAATATCTAGGTCTCTAGTATATCATATTAAAAACATCCCAACTTTGTCAACCCTATCCAATTATTATTATTATATTGTTATATTGATAGGAAAAGTATATGTATATAAAAAAACATAAGCAGATTCAATGTAAATGTTGAATGACCGGTTTACCGCTAATAGGATGTATACGGTTTAAGATCTGGGTGAGCCCGGACGCCGTGTAGCCCTGGCAGTATGGGGACTGTGTTAGCTCAATATCTAGGTCTGTATCATTATAGAACATCCCATTTTTGTGAACCCTTCCCTAATTACTATACACAAACTTATATACTAATTTATTAAATTAAATTATTTAGTATTTATTATTATTTATTTATTACATCCCCACCCCCTTAATTTCCCACCTTCCTCCTTCCTTATTCCATTAATTTTTCATACCCCTCCCCCACTGACTTGCCGTTGTTCCGGTTGACATCGACCCATCCCTAAATTTCGAAAAATGCATCACCCATGTTATTGGAGTATGCAATTGAGGTGAACACAATTAGTATGTGTTCAACTCTCGTCGCGTGTGGTCGCTGTCTTCCTGAGGAATGGTAAGTGCTTTTTGATTTTTCTCATATATTATATTATATTATTATATATTATATTATATTATTATTATCTAACAATTGTCAATTAATTTATTGATTGATAGTTGTTATTTAATATATTATTTATTAATGTTTGTCGCCTCTTGAGGCAAATTTAAAACAGTCATTTTTCTCTTTTAGCCATTCTTGGCCAATTTTCTGTGTATATATGGGTGATTGCACACATACTAGTTATGTGTGTAAGCGCTTATATATATAAAAGCCCACTGATGAGTCCCTTTCAGGCCAGGGACGAAAAACGTTTCTGGGCGTGCCTGTAAAGTAGTTTTAGGCCAAAAGGCCTCTAATGGTTGTTATAGGAGTGTCTATTATGAGACTTTTATAACAATTTTTGCTTGCTTTTTTCGGTTTTTGTTTGTTTTTGTGTTTTTTGTTTCAATGCTTTTCATTTTTGTTTTGTTTTTAAATTCTCAATTAATTCTTATATATTTGTATATAATTGTATATATATTGAAATAGACTCTAGGTTGTCAGCATAGGCTAGTTTGGACATGTAGTAGTAATTATCCATTAGTTAAGTTAGGTGTTTATCCGACTGTCTTGTCCGCTTTACGTACCAGTCCATTTTCGTGTACAATTCTCTCGTTGACTGTTACTTAGGCACGGTTTTTCCGAGTGTTTATCACTCAATAATCCTACAAAAGGCCGGCTAGGATACACCAAGTTACGGTGCTAGCCTCCGAGTCTAAACGTGACGAGGACCAGACAGGTCATTCATGATAGTGTAGGCAGTAGCGTTAGATTAGATAAGATATAGCGAACACACATCGGTGAAAAAGAACCATGTGATAGGGACTTAGGAAACAGTTAGTTAATGTAATCTCATTGTAATAGTTAGCCTAGCTAGTACAGGCTGTAACCAGATAGGTGTCAAATGACCTATCTCTGAGTCCAGCTCAGATCATTTCCGATGGTTACAGAAAGAGAAAATTCCACATTTCTTTCCACTTTTTCAAAAATCTCTGAAGATCCCAATCCTTCAGAGAATTGTCGGTCCGCCACATTTGTTGGTTAACAATTGTCCAAAATCTTAAATATATATTTAAGATTTTCAGATTAATTTAAAATTAATCTAAATGGTTAGGTTAGGCACAATCATGAGGTGATGGCAAATGATTGTATAGCAGAAACAAAGGTAACCAGGCAGGAAAAAATTTAATTTGCTATTGATTAGGAAATTGTATCTTGTCGCCATCAGCGAGCTAGAAATTTTCCTCCGTTAGGTGCGAATGACCATATGGGGAGAGGAGGAAAACTTAAGTTTTGGCCTAGGACCCTCAGAGGGACCACCCTATCTAGTGGATTAGGTTTAAAAAAGTCGGGCTATACATATTGTATAGAAGGGATTAGTAGTAGATTCCCAATATCTTAGGACCCAGTCTTATTGGAACTTCTCTGCACCTATCCGAAGTGGGTTTGCTCACAGGTGTGGTGGTAAGGGTAGTTCCAAAAGGGCATATGGCTGGTTTGGGGCGCTGCCCGGTCGCCGATCGTATGTGGTGACACGGATGTTGGTTCCCCCCCTTCATAAAAACGGTGGTTCCATTTCACCGTCCGCTGATTAGACCGTTTGTGTGCGGCTCAGCCTTGGATATGATTTGGAATCGTCTATCCGTAGTGAAGGTTAAGGCTCTCCTCCACCCGATCCACCCCTACCTCGGTTGCCTGTCAGGGCTTCTCTCCGGACTGTATGACAGTCACCAACAGGAGTGGCGGCACATTGTGCTGCAATTTTGTCTCTCCTGTGGTGTACTTATTGGCTAAGTTAGGACACATGGTATTGTTGTGTAGATTCGATGTACATGTGGGGAGTTACCAGGTGCTATTCCGTCTCTTAGCGGGTACGGTTTTAATAAGTTTTGGGGTCATGCTCAACCACCGTTCTCTGCGGAAGGGGTCTAGTCCTGCTTACTCCTGACATTTAGTTTATCGTAGCTAATTTTTTGACGTATAGTATTAGTATTTTAGGGACAATCTAGCATTCTTCAATTTATCATATTATATATTATTATACCATACCTAATTTATTTATCATATTTATTAATTATTTATTATAGTAACATATATATCTTTTATATATATTATATATTTTATATTTATTATATATTTTATATTTATATAAAAAACATAAGCAGACTATTTGTAAATATTGAATGACCGGTTTACCGCTATTAGGATGTATACGGTTTAAGATCTGGGTGTGCCCAGACGCCGTGTAGCCTTGGTAGTATGGGGGCTGTGTTAGATCAATATCTAGGTCTTTAATCTATCATATCATATTGGAAATATCCCATTTTGTCAACCCTACCCAATTATTATTATTATTATATTATATGTATTTATGCAATGTATATATATTATATACATTGCATTTGTATATTTATATAAAAGTATATGTATATAAAAAACATAGGTAGATTCAATGTAAATATTGAATGACCAGTTTACCGCTGTCAGGTTGTGCATGGTTTAAGATCTGGGTGTGCCCAGACGCCGTGTAGCCCTGGTAGTATGGGGGCTGTGTTAGCTCAATATCTAGGTCTCTAGTATATCATATTAAAAACATCCCAACTTTGTCAACCCTATCCAATTATTATTATTATATTGTTATATTGATAGGAAAAGTATATGTATATAAAAAAACATAAGCAGATTCAATGTAAATGTTGAATGACCGGTTTACCGCTAATAGGATGTATACGGTTTAAGATCTGGGTGAGCCCGGACGCCGTGTAGCCCTGGCAGTATGGGGACTGTGTTAGCTCAATATCTAGGTCTGTATCATTATAGAACATCCCATTTTTGTGAACCCTTCCCTAATTACTATACACAAACTTATATACTAATTTATTAAATTAAATTATTTAGTATTTATTATTATTTATTTATTACATCCCCACCCCCTTAATTTCCCACCTTCCTCCTTCCTTATTCCATTAATTTTTCATACCCCTCCCCCACTGACTTGCCGTTGTTCCGGTTGACATCGACCCATCCCTAAATTTCGAAAAATGCATCACCCATGTTATTGGAGTATGCAATTGAGGTGAACACAATTAGTATGTGTTCAACTCTCGTCGCGTGTGGTCGCTGTCTTCCTGAGGAATGGTAAGTGCTTTTTGATTTTTCTCATATATTATATTATATTATTATATATTATATTATATTATTATTATCTAACAATTGTCAATTAATTTATTGATTGATAGTTGTTATTTAATATATTATTTATTAATGTTTGTCGCCTCTTGAGGCAAATTTAAAACAGTCATTTTTCTCTTTTAGCCATTCTTGGCCAATTTTCTGTGTATATATGGGTGATTGCACACATACTAGTTATGTGTGTAAGCGCTTATATATATAAAAGCCCACTGATGAGTCCCTTTCAGGCCAGGGACGAAAAACGTTTCTGGGCGTGCCTGTAAAGTAGTTTTAGGCCAAAAGGCCTCTAATGGTTGTTATAGGAGTGTCTATTATGAGACTTTTATAACAATTTTTGCTTGCTTTTTTCGGTTTTTGTTTGTTTTTGTGTTTTTTGTTTCAATGCTTTTCATTTTTGTTTTGTTTTTAAATTCTCAATTAATTCTTATATATTTGTATATAATTGTATATATATTGAAATAGACTCTAGGTTGTCAGCATAGGCTAGTTTGGACATGTAGTAGTAATTATCCATTAGTTAAGTTAGGTGTTTATCCGACTGTCTTGTCCGCTTTACGTACCAGTCCATTTTCGTGTACAATTCTCTCGTTGACTGTTACTTAGGCACGGTTTTTCCGAGTGTTTATCACTCAATAATCCTACAAAAGGCCGGCTAGGATACACCAAGTTACGGTGCTAGCCTCCGAGTCTAAACGTGACGAGGACCAGACAGGTCATTCATGATAGTGTAGGCAGTAGCGTTAGATTAGATAAGATATAGCGAACACACATCGGTGAAAAAGAACCATGTGATAGGGACTTAGGAAACAGTTAGTTAATGTAATCTCATTGTAATAGTTAGCCTAGCTAGTACAGGCTGTAACCAGATAGGTGTCAAATGACCTATCTCTGAGTCCAGCTCAGATCATTTCCGATGGTTACAGAAAGAGAAAATTCCACATTTCTTTCCACTTTTTCAAAAATCTCTGAAGATCCCAATCCTTCAGAGAATTGTCGGTCCGCCACATTTGTTGGTTAACAATTGTCCAAAATCTTAAATATATATTTAAGATTTTCAGATTAATTTAAAATTAATCTAAATGGTTAGGTTAGGCACAATCATGAGGTGATGGCAAATGATTGTATAGCAGAAACAAAGGTAACCAGGCAGGAAAAAATTTAATTTGCTATTGATTAGGAAATTGTATCTTGTCGCCATCAGCGAGCTAGAAATTTTCCTCCGTTAGGTGCGAATGACCATATGGGGAGAGGAGGAAAACTTAAGTTTTGGCCTAGGACCCTCAGAGGGACCACCCTATCTAGTGGATTAGGTTTAAAAAAGTCGGGCTATACATATTGTATAGAAGGGATTAGTAGTAGATTCCCAATATCTTAGGACCCAGTCTTATTGGAACTTCTCTGCACCTATCCGAAGTGGGTTTGCTCACAGGTGTGGTGGTAAGGGTAGTTCCAAAAGGGCATATGGCTGGTTTGGGGCGCTGCCCGGTCGCCGATCGTATGTGGTGACACGGATGTTGGTTCCCCCCCTTCATAAAAACGGTGGTTCCATTTCACCGTCCGCTGATTAGACCGTTTGTGTGCGGCTCAGCCTTGGATATGATTTGGAATCGTCTATCCGTAGTGAAGGTTAAGGCTCTCCTCCACCCGATCCACCCCTACCTCGGTTGCCTGTCAGGGCTTCTCTCCGGACTGTATGACAGTCACCAACAGGAGTGGCGGCACATTGTGCTGCAATTTTGTCTCTCCTGTGGTGTACTTATTGGCTAAGTTAGGACACATGGTATTGTTGTGTAGATTCGATGTACATGTGGGGAGTTACCAGGTGCTATTCCGTCTCTTAGCGGGTACGGTTTTAATAAGTTTTGGGGTCATGCTCAACCACCGTTCTCTGCGGAAGGGGTCTAGTCCTGCTTACTCCTGACATTTAGTTTATCGTAGCTAATTTTTTGACGTATAGTATTAGTATTTTAGGGACAATCTAGCATTCTTCAATTTATCATATTATATATTATTATACCATACCTAATTTATTTATCATATTTATTAATTATTTATTATAGTAACATATATATCTTTTATATATATTATATATTTTATATTTATTATATATTTTATATTTATATAAAAAACATAAGCAGACTATTTGTAAATATTGAATGACCGGTTTACCGCTATTAGGATGTATACGGTTTAAGATCTGGGTGTGCCCAGACGCCGTGTAGCCTTGGTAGTATGGGGGCTGTGTTAGATCAATATCTAGGTCTTTAATCTATCATATCATATTGGAAATATCCCATTTTGTCAACCCTACCCAATTATTATTATTATTATATTATATGTATTTATGCAATGTATATATATTATATACATTGCATTTGTATATTTATATAAAAGTATATGTATATAAAAAACATAGGTAGATTCAATGTAAATATTGAATGACCAGTTTACCGCTGTCAGGTTGTGCATGGTTTAAGATCTGGGTGTGCCCAGACGCCGTGTAGCCCTGGTAGTATGGGGGCTGTGTTAGCTCAATATCTAGGTCTCTAGTATATCATATTAAAAACATCCCAACTTTGTCAACCCTATCCAATTATTATTATTATATTGTTATATTGATAGGAAAAGTATATGTATATAAAAAAACATAAGCAGATTCAATGTAAATGTTGAATGACCGGTTTACCGCTAATAGGATGTATACGGTTTAAGATCTGGGTGAGCCCGGACGCCGTGTAGCCCTGGCAGTATGGGGACTGTGTTAGCTCAATATCTAGGTCTGTATCATTATAGAACATCCCATTTTTGTGAACCCTTCCCTAATTACTATACACAAACTTATATACTAATTTATTAAATTAAATTATTTAGTATTTATTATTATTTATTTATTACATCCCCACCCCCTTAATTTCCCACCTTCCTCCTTCCTTATTCCATTAATTTTTCATACCCCTCCCCCACTGACTTGCCGTTGTTCCGGTTGACATCGACCCATCCCTAAATTTCGAAAAATGCATCACCCATGTTATTGGAGTATGCAATTGAGGTGAACACAATTAGTATGTGTTCAACTCTCGTCGCGTGTGGTCGCTGTCTTCCTGAGGAATGGTAAGTGCTTTTTGATTTTTCTCATATATTATATTATATTATTATATATTATATTATATTATTATTATCTAACAATTGTCAATTAATTTATTGATTGATAGTTGTTATTTAATATATTATTTATTAATGTTTGTCGCCTCTTGAGGCAAATTTAAAACAGTCATTTTTCTCTTTTAGCCATTCTTGGCCAATTTTCTGTGTATATATGGGTGATTGCACACATACTAGTTATGTGTGTAAGCGCTTATATATATAAAAGCCCACTGATGAGTCCCTTTCAGGCCAGGGACGAAAAACGTTTCTGGGCGTGCCTGTAAAGTAGTTTTAGGCCAAAAGGCCTCTAATGGTTGTTATAGGAGTGTCTATTATGAGACTTTTATAACAATTTTTGCTTGCTTTTTTCGGTTTTTGTTTGTTTTTGTGTTTTTTGTTTCAATGCTTTTCATTTTTGTTTTGTTTTTAAATTCTCAATTAATTCTTATATATTTGTATATAATTGTATATATATTGAAATAGACTCTAGGTTGTCAGCATAGGCTAGTTTGGACATGTAGTAGTAATTATCCATTAGTTAAGTTAGGTGTTTATCCGACTGTCTTGTCCGCTTTACGTACCAGTCCATTTTCGTGTACAATTCTCTCGTTGACTGTTACTTAGGCACGGTTTTTCCGAGTGTTTAT
Organism: Myopa testacea; assembly: GCA_949629155.1. Taxonomy (NCBI): domain Eukaryota; kingdom Metazoa; phylum Arthropoda; class Insecta; order Diptera; family Conopidae; genus Myopa; species Myopa testacea. The sequence goes on from OX451346.1 coordinate 137,700, forward strand.
CACTCAATAATCCTACAAAAGGCCGGCTAGGATACACCAAGTTACGGTGCTAGCCTCCGAGTCTAAACGTGACGAGGACCAGACAGGTCATTCATGATAGTGTAGGCAGTAGCGTTAGATTAGATAAGATATAGCGAACACACATCGGTGAAAAAGAACCATGTGATAGGGACTTAGGAAACAGTTAGTTAATGTAATCTCATTGTAATAGTTAGCCTAGCTAGTACAGGCTGTAACCAGATAGGTGTCAAATGACCTATCTCTGAGTCCAGCTCAGATCATTTCCGATGGTTACAGAAAGAGAAAATTCCACATTTCTTTCCACTTTTTCAAAAATCTCTGAAGATCCCAATCCTTCAGAGAATTGTCGGTCCGCCACATTTGTTGGTTAACAATTGTCCAAAATCTTAAATATATATTTAAGATTTTCAGATTAATTTAAAATTAATCTAAATGGTTAGGTTAGGCACAATCATGAGGTGATGGCAAATGATTGTATAGCAGAAACAAAGGTAACCAGGCAGGAAAAAATTTAATTTCCCCTCCCCATCCTAATAATTGCTTAAAAACCTCCAGAACTGCCATTTTTCAGGGTTTGAGTTTGACCCTCCCCTATATGGAAAAATTTTGCATCACCCATATTTATGGGTATGCAATAGAGGTGAACACATCAGTTAGTATGTGTTCAACTCTCGTCGCGTGTGGTCGCTGTCTTCCTGAGGAATGGTAAGTGGTTTTTAATTTTTCGCCTATTAATTTATATTATATTATATCATTATATATTACATTATATTATTATCATCTAGCAATTAATATATTATTATCATCTAATAATTATTATATTAATTAATTATTATTTAATATAATACTCATTAATGTCTGTCGCCTTTTGAGGCAATTTTAAAGAATTAATTGTCTCCTTTAGCCATTATTGGCCATTTTCTGTGTATGTATGGGTGATTGCACACATACTAGTTATGTTTGCAAGCGCTTATATATGCAAAAAGCCCACTGATGAGTCCCTTTCAGGCCAGGGACGAAAAACGTTTCTGGGCGTGCCTGTAACGTAGTTTTAGGCAAAAAGACCTACTTATAATTGCTATGGGAGGGTCTTTTATTGACACTTCTATAACAATTTTTGTTTGTTTCTCGGTTTTTGTTTGTTTTTGTGTTTTTTGTGTCAATGTTTTTCATTTTTGTTTTGTTTTTAAATTCTCAACATATTCTTATATATATCGTATACCTTATGTATACCTTATTTTTATATATATTTTTATCTATATTTATATAACTATTGGGAAATAGCGCTAGGCTAGCAGCTTTAGGAAATTTTTGAAGTGGGGTAATTCATTAGTTAGTGTATTGTGTAGTTTCACCGCAGTAGAGTATTGAGTAGTTTCACCGCACAATAACAATAATAGTAATGATGACAACAATAACATACAATATATGATAATAATAATTTATTTAATTAAACTAAAAATAATAACAATAATAGTAGTGAATAATAATAATGACAATAATAATAATCCCACCACAACATACACAAAAAACAGGGCAATGGGACGATCGGTTCACCTCACGAACCAAACACAATACGAACATAAACGAGTCATCACTTTTTACCACAACAAACTTACTTTTCACAAAGCTGTAAGTAGTCAGATTTCGGTACAGACAATCATGAGTGCGGGGGAGAGGAGAAGGCTGCTCACCTGCCAACCGACACAATAATTGATTTTCAGCTCTGCACATTAGGGTCCATCTACGCCAGTGTGTAACTAATATATACGTGTCCTGACATTCGTCCAGTTCTTATGCATCTAATTTCGCATTAATATCACTAATTTAACACAAGCAGACACGCCGCACCTTCCATACTCTTCCAGTTTTATGCATCTAACTTCGCATTAATTTTCTCAATAAAAAAACATTTGCAGATATTCTGCACCAAAAAAGGAAAATAATTTCCATCAATGGCGTTACACACAACAGATAGGGACAAAAACATATGTAATCGTTTCTGCCGCTTTAGCTCATAGCTTAGGTAGGTCAGAAATCCATTGGGAATTCTAGATGACAAATTACACAATGGACTTAACGGGGGAACCCCGATTTGAAAAAACCCGGCCTACGGGGACCGTTTCTAAAACACACATCCACCGAGAAAAAAGCAGACAATAGAAAAGGCAACACTACACGAACATAATTATTATACAACAATCACACAACATCAACATAACAAGCATTCAAGTAACACATTTATCATGCATGCAACGTTAATTAAGGCTTATCTCCCTCTCCAGTCTCGTAAGTTTTATATCTCCCTCGCGTATAGGGTTCACATGCACACAAAAAATGTAGATTCAGAACCGGGACATAAAAAACCTAGCCTGAGTAGGTTCCCGCACTTAGCTGAGCACCACTGATGTCCACTGGGCAAAGAGTGCTCACACCTGCGGGAGGGCATCCTCGTGCTCCTATAGGTAGCCAAAACCAAAGCGACTACGCTAGGTCATATGCTCAACGAGGTGATACGTTTACTATTACATGTACCTTTTTCCGGGGCCAAGCATTATGTCTCGACCTGATTGGTGACGAAGGCCATGCATAACGCGAATCACTTCGGGGGGCGGCTGAACGTCCGAACACGGCAAGGCGCCTCATGGGGCGAAGGGGACTGCGTCCTCGGGGGAGGACTGGTGCCAAAAAATGGTCATTATAATAATTTTTCAGCCAAAACAGGGCCCCCCCTTGCCATATGGGATGCCATGCACGCCCAAAAAAAGGGGGTATCACACCAAAATCGGGGCCAGTCCACTCCTGTTGTTACATACTTAAGACAGTCGACCTATATAATAATACAATTTCATAGTATGAGTATATAACGCTAGGACAACACACACAAAACACAACTAACAATTATTTCACTTTCATCTCTTCCATCCTTTTTTCTCTGCTTCTTCTCTAACCAGCAGCCTAGGTTATATGATGACCAGGGTCCCTGCTTCGGCTAAGGCCACGAATGAGGGCAGTCAGGTATACCCAACGGTCATCCGATCTAGAATCTTTCCTAACTAAGTTTCAATCCTAAAAACTCTCTAGTAGTGTAGAATAGAAAAACACTATAAAAACATACACACAAAAAACGCCAACCCATTCACACTACACCCCCCTCCCCATAATCCACAACAAAATAAAAAATCACGAACAAATAACTAACAAAAAGATAACAACAATGAAACTAAAGATAAAAATAAAGATAACAATGAAACTAATAATAAAAAATAAAAAATAATAATAAAAATAATAATTATTAGTAAGTGCCCCTTTTTAATTGCTAGAAAGCCCCCAGAACTGCCATTTTTCAGGGTTTGAGATCGACCCTCCCCTATATAAAAAATACGCATCACCCACATTTATGGGTAAACAATAGAGGTGAACACATCAGTTAGTATGTGTTCAACTCGCGTCGCGTGTGGTCGCTGCCTCCTGAGGAATGGTAAGGGGTTTTCCGATTTTTCATCTTTCTTCTCCCTAATTATATGTATTATATTATATTTAATGAATTTTTATATTCTATGTATTTATTATATATAAATATTGTTATTATTTAATCTTTTAAAATTTGGGATTTTAATTCAATTAATGTTAATACACTTAATGTAATTATAGGTTTCATCTTTAAATTAAAGATTTAAATTTTAACTTTAGGGTTTTAAGTTCTTTAAATTTTACAATTTTCCCCTACCCATCCTAATAATTGCTAAAAAGCCTCCAGAATTGCCATTTTTCAGGTTTTGAGTTTGACCCTCCCCTATATGAAAAAATTCTGCATCACCCATATTTATGGGTATGCAATAGAGGTGAACACATCAGTTAGTATGTGTTCAACTCTCGTCGCGTGTGGTCGCTGCCTCCCTGAGGAATGGTAAGTGGTTTTTCGATTTTTCCTCTTTCTTCTCCCTAATTATATGTATTATATTATATTTAATGAATTTATATTCTATGTATTTATTATATTTAATATTGTTATTATTTAAATCTTAACTTTAGGGATTTAAGTTCTTTAAATTTTACAATTTTTCCCCTCCCCATCCTAATAATTGCTAAAAAGCCCCCAGAATTGCCATTTTTCAGGTTTTGAGATCAACCCTCCCCTATATGAAAAAATTTTGCATCACCCGTATTTATGGGTATGCAACAGAGGTGAACACATCAGTTAGTATGTGTTCAACTCCCGTCGCGTGTGGTCGCTGTCTTCCTGAGAAATGGTAGGTGGTTTTTCGTTTTTTCCTTTCTTCTCCCTATTTATATGTATTATATTACATTTAATGAATATTTATATTTAAAGTATTTATCATATTTAATATAGTTATTATTTAATCTTATAATTTAGGATTTTAATTCAATTAATTTAATACACTCAATGTAAGTATAGGTTTCATTCAAAGATTTAAATTTTAAGTTTAGGGGTTTAAGTTCCTTTAAATTTTACAAAATCCCCCCCTCCCCATCCTTATAATTGCTAAAAAGCCTCCAGAACTGCCATTTTTCAGGTTTTGATTTTGACCCTCCCCTATATGAAAAAATTCTGCATCACCCATATTTATGGGTATGCAATAGAGGTGAACACATCAGTTAGTATGTGTTCAACTCTCGTCGCGTGTGGTCGCTGTCTTCCTGAGGAATGGTAAGTGGTTTTTAATTTATCGCCTATTTATTTTATATTATATTATATCATTATATATTATATTATATTATTATCATCTAGCAATTATTATATTATTATCATCTGATAATTATTATATTAATTAATTATTATTTAATATAATACTCATTAATGTCTGTCGCCTTTTGAGGCAATTTTAAAGAATTAATTGTCTCCTTTAGCCATTATTGGCCATTTTTCTGTGTATGTATGGGTGATTGCACACATACTAGTTATGTTTGCAAGCGCTTATATATGCAAAAAGCCCACTGATGAGTCCCCTTCAGGCCAGGGACGAAAAACGTTTCTGGGCGGTGCCTGTAAAGTAGTTTTTAGGCAAAAAGGCCTACTTATAATTGTTATGAGAGTGTCTTTTATTGACATTTCTATAACAATTTTTTGTTTGTGTTTCGGTTTTTGTTTGTTTTTGTGTTTTTTGTGCCAATGTTTTTCATTTTTGTTTTGTTTTTTGCACTTTGTAATGACATGTAGGAATACTGTAGAACAAAGAGATAGGGATAGATATTTTGACAATAATTTGTTTCTTCCTAGGACAGCTAGGGACAAATCCAAAAAACGTACGCGACAGCCATAATAGGTGTAGCTCAGCTAAAAAGAGGAGAATATAGCTTTAAGCAGAAAGAGATGTGTTGAGAATACAGTGGGGGAGGTTAGAGATCGTTAGTTGCCCGATCTTTCACCTCTAAATCACGGCCAACACAACTAGGGTAAGAAAAGCTCTTAATTCCCGCTTCCGTCTCGTTTTCTCTAATTTAAACAATAGTATCTGATTACGCGTTAATAATTCTTCCTACTTAACCTCAATCGATTAATTAAGAGTTTAAAAGATTAATAATTCATAATAAAAATATTTAAAATTAAAAATTAAAAATTCATACGCGAACAATTCTCTAGCTAGGTACAAAAATGAAAAATTTTGTATACCTTATTTTTATATATATTTTTATCTATATTTATATAACTATTGGGAAATAGTGCTAGGCTAGCAGCTTTAGGGAAATTTTTGAAGTGGGGTAATTCATTAGTTAGTGTATTGTGTAGTTTCACCGCAGTAGAGTATTGAGTAGTTTCACCGCACAATAACAATAATAGTAATGATGACAACAATAACATACAATATATGATAATAATAATTTATTTAATTAAACTAAAAATAATAACAATAATAGTAATGATAATAAACACAATAATAATAATGACAATAATAATAATCCCACCACAACATACACAAAAAACAGGGCAATGGGACGATCGGTTCACCTCACGAACCAAACACAATACGAACATAAACGAGTCATCACTTTTTACCACAACAAACTTACTTTTCACAAAGCTGTAAGTAGTCAGATTTCGGTACAGACAATCATGAGTGCGGGGGAGAGGAGAAGGCTGCTCACCTGCCAACCGACACAATAATTGATTTTCAGCTCTGCACATTAGGGTCCATCTACGCCAGTGTGTAACTAATATATACGTGTCCTGACATTCGTCCAGTTCTTATGCATCTAATTTCGCATTAATATCACTAATTTAACACAAGCAGACACGCCGCACCTTCCATACTCTTCCAGTTTTATGCATCTAACTTCGCATTAATTTTCTCAATAAAAAAACATTTGCAGATATTCTGCACCAAAAAAGGAAAATAATTTCCATCAATGGCGTTACACACAACAGATAGGGACAAAAACATATGTAATCGTTTCTGCCGCTTTAGCTCATAGCTTAGGTAGGTCAGAAATCCATTGGGAATTCTAGATGACAAATTACACAATGGACTTAACGGGGGAACCCCGATTTGAAAAAACCCGGCCTACGGGGACCGTTTCTAAAACACACATCCACCGAGAAAAAAGCAGACAATAGAAAAGGCAACACTACACGAACATAATTATTATACAACAATCACACAACATCAACATAACAAGCATTCAAGTAACACATTTATCATGCATGCAACGTTAATTAAGGCTTATCTCCCTCTCCAGTCTCGTAAGTTTTATATCTCCCTCGCGTATAGGGTTCACATGCACACAAAAAATGTAGATTCAGAACCGGGACATAAAAAACCTAGCCTGAGTAGGTTCCCGCACTTAGCTGAGCACCACTGATGTCCACTGGGCAAAGAGTGCTCACACCTGCGGGAGGGCATCCTCGTGCTCCTATAGGTAGCCAAAACCAAAGCGACTACGCTAGGTCATATGCTCAACGAGGTGATACGTTTACTATTACATGTACCTTTTTCCGGGGCCAAGCATTATGTCTCGACCTGATTGGTGACGAAGGCCATGCATAACGCGAATCACTTCGGGGGGCGGCTGAACGTCCGAACACGGCAAGGCGCCTCATGGGGCGAAGGGGACTGCGTCCTCGGGGGAGGACTGGTGCCAAAAAATGGTCATTATAATAATTTTTCAGCCAAAACAGGGCCCCCCCTTGCCATATGGGATGCCATGCACGCCCAAAAAAAGGGGGTATCACACCAAAATCGGGGCCAGTCCACTCCTGTTGTTACATACTTAAGACAGTCGACCTATATAATAATACAATTTCATAGTATGAGTATATAACGCTAGGACAACACACACAAAACACAACTAACAATTATTTCACTTTCATCTCTTCCATCCTTTTTTCTCTGCTTCTTCTCTAACCAGCAGCCTAGGTTATATGATGACCAGGGTCCCTGCTTCGGCTAAGGCCACGAATGAGGGCAGTCAGGTATACCCAACGGTCATCCGATCTAGAATCTTTCCTAACTAAGTTTCAATCCTAAAAACTCTCTAGTAGTGTAGAATAGAAAAACACTATAAAAACATACACACAAAAAACGCCAACCCATTCACACTACACCCCCCTCCCCATAATCCACAACAAAATAAAAAATCACGAACAAATAACTAACAAAAAGATAACAACAATGAAACTAAAGATAAAAATAAAGATAACAATGAAACTAATAATAAAAAATAAAAAATAATAATAAAAATAATAATTATTAGTAAGTGCCCCTTTTTAATTGCTAGAAAGCCCCCAGAACTGCCATTTTTCAGGGTTTGAGATCGACCCTCCCCTATATAAAAAATACGCATCACCCACATTTATGGGTAAACAATAGAGGTGAACACATCAGTTAGTATGTGTTCAACTCGCGTCGCGTGTGGTCGCTGCCTCCTGAGGAATGGTAAGGGGTTTTCCGATTTTTCATCTTTCTTCTCCCTAATTATATGTATTATATTATATTTAATGAATTTTTATATTCTATGTATTTATTATATATAAATATTGTTATTATTTAATCTTTTAAAATTTGGGATTTTAATTCAATTAATGTTAATACACTTAATGTAATTATAGGTTTCATCTTTAAATTAAAGATTTAAATTTTAACTTTAGGGTTTTAAGTTCTTTAAATTTTACAATTTTCCCCTACCCATCCTAATAATTGCTAAAAAGCCTCCAGAATTGCCATTTTTCAGGTTTTGAGTTTGACCCTCCCCTATATGAAAAATTTTGCATCACCCATATTTATGGGTATGCAATAGAGGTGAACACATCAGTTAGTATGTGTTCAACTCTCGTCGCGTGTGGTCGCTGCCTCCCTGAGGAATGGTAAGTGGTTTTTCGATTTTTCCTCTTTCTTCTCCCTAATTATATGTATTATATTATATTTAATGAATTTATATTCTATGTATTTATTATATTTAATATTGTTATTATTTAAATCTTAACTTTAGGGATTTAAGTTCTTTAAATTTTACAATTTTTCCCCTCCCCATCCTAATAATTGCTAAAAAGCCCCCAGAATTGCCATTTTTCAGGTTTTGAGATCAACCCTCCCCTATATGAAAAAATTTTGCATCACCCGTATTTATGGGTATGCAACAGAGGTGAACACATCAGTTAGTATGTGTTCAACTCCCGTCGCGTGTGGTCGCTGTCTTCCTGAGAAATGGTAGGTGGTTTTTCGTTTTTTCCTTTCTTCTCCCTATTTATATGTATTATATTACATTTAATGAATATTTATATTTAAAGTATTTATCATATTTAATATAGTTATTATTTAATCTTATAATTTAGGATTTTAATTCAATTAATTTAATACACTCAATGTAAGTATAGGTTTCATTCAAAGATTTAAATTTTAAGTTTAGGGGTTTAAGTTCCTTTAAATTTTACAAAATCCCCCCCTCCCCATCCTTATAATTGCTAAAAAGCCTCCAGAACTGCCATTTTTCAGGTTTTGATTTTGACCCTCCCCTATATGAAAAAATTCTGCATCACCCATATTTATGGGTATGCAATAGAGGTGAACACATCAGTTAGTATGTGTTCAACTCTCGTCGCGTGTGGTCGCTGTCTTCCTGAGGAATGGTAAGTGGTTTTTAATTTATCGCCTATTTATTTTATATTATATTATATCATTATATATTATATTATATTATTATCATCTAGCAATTATTATATTATTATCATCTGATAATTATTATATTAATTAATTATTATTTAATATAATACTCATTAATGTCTGTCGCCTTTTGAGGCAATTTTAAAGAATTAATTGTCTCCTTTAGCCATTATTGGCCATTTTTCTGTGTATGTATGGGTGATTGCACACATACTAGTTATGTTTGCAAGCGCTTATATATGCAAAAAGCCCACTGATGAGTCCCCTTCAGGCCAGGGACGAAAAACGTTTCTGGGCGGTGCCTGTAAAGTAGTTTTTAGGCAAAAAGGCCTACTTATAATTGTTATGAGAGTGTCTTTTATTGACATTTCTATAACAATTTTTTGTTTGTGTTTCGGTTTTTGTTTGTTTTTGTGTTTTTTGTGCCAATGTTTTTCATTTTTGTTTTGTTTTTTGCACTTTGTAATGACATGTAGGAATACTGTAGAACAAAGAGATAGGGATAGATATTTTGACAATAATTTGTTTCTTCCTAGGACAGCTAGGGACAAATCCAAAAAACGTACGCGACAGCCATAATAGGTGTAGCTCAGCTAAAAAGAGGAGAATATAGCTTTAAGCAGAAAGAGATGTGTTGAGAATACAGTGGGGGAGGTTAGAGATCGTTAGTTGCCCGATCTTTCACCTCTAAATCACGGCCAACACAACTAGGGTAAGAAAAGCTCTTAATTCCCGCTTCCGTCTCGTTTTCTCTAATTTAAACAATAGTATCTGATTACGCGTTAATAATTCTTCCTACTTAACCTCAATCGATTAATTAAGAGTTTAAAAGATTAATAATTCATAATAAAAATATTTAAAATTAAAAATTAAAAATTCATACGCGAACAATTCTCTAGCTAGGTACAAAAATGAAAAATTTTGTATACCTTATTTTTATATATATTTTTATCTATATTTATATAACTATTGGGAAATAGTGCTAGGCTAGCAGCTTTAGGGAAATTTTTGAAGTGGGGTAATTCATTAGTTAGTGTATTGTGTAGTTTCACCGCAGTAGAGTATTGAGTAGTTTCACCGCACAATAACAATAATAGTAATGATGACAACAATAACATACAATATATGATAATAATAATTTATTTAATTAAACTAAAAATAATAACAATAATAGTAATGATAATAAACACAATAATAATAATGACAATAATAATAATCCCACCACAACATACACAAAAAACAGGGCAATGGGACGATCGGTTCACCTCACGAACCAAACACAATACGAACATAAACGAGTCATCACTTTTTACCACAACAAACTTACTTTTCACAAAGCTGTAAGTAGTCAGATTTCGGTACAGACAATCATGAGTGCGGGGGAGAGGAGAAGGCTGCTCACCTGCCAACCGACACAATAATTGATTTTCAGCTCTGCACATTAGGGTCCATCTACGCCAGTGTGTAACTAATATATACGTGTCCTGACATTCGTCCAGTTCTTATGCATCTAATTTCGCATTAATATCACTAATTTAACACAAGCAGACACGCCGCACCTTCCATACTCTTCCAGTTTTATGCATCTAACTTCGCATTAATTTTCTCAATAAAAAAACATTTGCAGATATTCTGCACCAAAAAAGGAAAATAATTTCCATCAATGGCGTTACACACAACAGATAGGGACAAAAACATATGTAATCGTTTCTGCCGCTTTAGCTCATAGCTTAGGTAGGTCAGAAATCCATTGGGAATTCTAGATGACAAATTACACAATGGACTTAACGGGGGAACCCCGATTTGAAAAAACCCGGCCTACGGGGACCGTTTCTAAAACACACATCCACCGAGAAAAAAGCAGACAATAGAAAAGGCAACACTACACGAACATAATTATTATACAACAATCACACAACATCAACATAACAAGCATTCAAGTAACACATTTATCATGCATGCAACGTTAATTAAGGCTTATCTCCCTCTCCAGTCTCGTAAGTTTTATATCTCCCTCGCGTATAGGGTTCACATGCACACAAAAAATGTAGATTCAGAACCGGGACATAAAAAACCTAGCCTGAGTAGGTTCCCGCACTTAGCTGAGCACCACTGATGTCCACTGGGCAAAGAGTGCTCACACCTGCGGGAGGGCATCCTCGTGCTCCTATAGGTAGCCAAAACCAAAGCGACTACGCTAGGTCATATGCTCAACGAGGTGATACGTTTACTATTACATGTACCTTTTTCCGGGGCCAAGCATTATGTCTCGACCTGATTGGTGACGAAGGCCATGCATAACGCGAATCACTTCGGGGGGCGGCTGAACGTCCGAACACGGCAAGGCGCCTCATGGGGCGAAGGGGACTGCGTCCTCGGGGGAGGACTGGTGCCAAAAAATGGTCATTATAATAATTTTTCAGCCAAAACAGGGCCCCCCTTGCCATATGGGATGCCATGCACGCCCAAAAAAAGGGGGTATCACACCAAAATCGGGGCCAGTCCACTCCTGTTGTTACATACTTAAGACAGTCGACCTATATAATAATACAATTTCATAGTATGAGTATATAACGCTAGGACAACACACACAAAACACAACTAACAATTATTTCACTTTCATCTCTTCCATCCTTTTTTCTCTGCTTCTTCTCTAACCAGCAGCCTAGGTTATATGATGACCAGGGTCCCTGCTTCGGCTAAGGCCACGAATGAGGGCAGTCAGGTATACCCAACGGTCATCCGATCTAGAATCTTTCCTAACTAAGTTTCAATCCTAAAAACTCTCTAGTAGTGTAGAATAGAAAAACACTATAAAAACATACACACAAAAAACGCCAACCCATTCACACTACACCCCCCTCCCCATAATCCACAACAAAATAAAAAATCACGAACAAATAACTAACAAAAAGATAACAACAATGAAACTAAAGATAAAAATAAAGATAACAATGAAACTAATAATAAAAAATAAAAAATAATAATAAAAATAATAATTATTAGTAAGTGCCCCTTTTTAATTGCTAGAAAGCCCCCAGAACTGCCATTTTTCAGGGTTTGAGATCGACCCTCCCCTATATAAAAAATACGCATCACCCACATTTATGGGTAAACAATAGAGGTGAACACATCAGTTAGTATGTGTTCAACTCGCGTCGCGTGTGGTCGCTGCCTCCTGAGGAATGGTAAGGGGTTTTCCGATTTTTCATCTTTCTTCTCCCTAATTATATGTATTATATTATATTTAATGAATTTTTATATTCTATGTATTTATTATATATAAATATTGTTATTATTTAATCTTTTAAAATTTGGGATTTTAATTCAATTAATGTTAATACACTTAATGTAATTATAGGTTTCATCTTTAAATTAAAGATTTAAATTTTAACTTTAGGGTTTTAAGTTCTTTAAATTTTACAATTTTCCCCTACCCATCCTAATAATTGCTAAAAAGCCTCCAGAATTGCCATTTTTCAGGTTTTGAGTTTGACCCTCCCCTATATGAAAAATTTTGCATCACCCATATTTATGGGTATGCAATAGAGGTGAACACATCAGTTAGTATGTGTTCAACTCTCGTCGCGTGTGGTCGCTGCCTCCCTGAGGAATGGTAAGTGGTTTTTCGATTTTTCCTCTTTCTTCTCCCTAATTATATGTATTATATTATATTTAATGAATTTATATTCTATGTATTTATTATATTTAATATTGTTATTATTTAAATCTTAACTTTAGGGATTTAAGTTCTTTAAATTTTACAATTTTTCCCCTCCCCATCCTAATAATTGCTAAAAAGCCCCCAGAATTGCCATTTTTCAGGTTTTGAGATCAACCCTCCCCTATATGAAAAAATTTTGCATCACCCGTATTTATGGGTATGCAACAGAGGTGAACACATCAGTTAGTATGTGTTCAACTCCCGTCGCGTGTGGTCGCTGTCTTCCTGAGAAATGGTAGGTGGTTTTTCGTTTTTTCCTTTCTTCTCCCTATTTATATGTATTATATTACATTTAATGAATATTTATATTTAAAGTATTTATCATATTTAATATAGTTATTATTTAATCTTATAATTTAGGATTTTAATTCAATTAATTTAATACACTCAATGTAAGTATAGGTTTCATTCAAAGATTTAAATTTTAAGTTTAGGGGTTTAAGTTCCTTTAAATTTTACAAAATCCCCCCCTCCCCATCCTTATAATTGCTAAAAAGCCTCCAGAACTGCCATTTTTCAGGTTTTGATTTTGACCCTCCCCTATATGAAAAAATTCTGCATCACCCATATTTATGGGTATGCAATAGAGGTGAACACATCAGTTAGTATGTGTTCAACTCTCGTCGCGTGTGGTCGCTGTCTTCCTGAGGAATGGTAAGTGGTTTTTAATTTATCGCCTATTTATTTTATATTATATTATATCATTATATATTATATTATATTATTATCATCTAGCAATTATTATATTATTATCATCTGATAATTATTATATTAATTAATTATTATTTAATATAATACTCATTAATGTCTGTCGCCTTTTGAGGCAATTTTAAAGAATTAATTGTCTCCTTTAGCCATTATTGGCCATTTTTCTGTGTATGTATGGGTGATTGCACACATACTAGTTATGTTTGCAAGCGCTTATATATGCAAAAAGCCCACTGATGAGTCCCCTTCAGGCCAGGGACGAAAAACGTTTCTGGGCGGTGCCTGTAAAGTAGTTTTTAGGCAAAAAGGCCTACTTATAATTGTTATGAGAGTGTCTTTTATTGACATTTCTATAACAATTTTTTGTTTGTGTTTCGGTTTTTGTTTGTTTTTGTGTTTTTTGTGCCAATGTTTTTCATTTTTGTTTTGTTTTTTGCACTTTGTAATGACATGTAGGAATACTGTAGAACAAAGAGATAGGGATAGATATTTTGACAATAATTTGTTTCTTCCTAGGACAGCTAGGGACAAATCCAAAAAACGTACGCGACAGCCATAATAGGTGTAGCTCAGCTAAAAAGAGGAGAATATAGCTTTAAGCAGAAAGAGATGTGTTGAGAATACAGTGGGGGAGGTTAGAGATCGTTAGTTGCCCGATCTTTCACCTCTAAATCACGGCCAACACAACTAGGGTAAGAAAAGCTCTTAATTCCCGCTTCCGTCTCGTTTTCTCTAATTTAAACAATAGTATCTGATTACGCGTTAATAATTCTTCCTACTTAACCTCAATCGATTAATTAAGAGTTTAAAAGATTAATAATTCATAATAAAAATATTTAAAATTAAAAATTAAAAATTCATACGCGAACAATTCTCTAGCTAGGTACAAAAATGAAAAATTTTGTATACCTTATTTTTATATATATTTTTATCTATATTTATATAACTATTGGGAAATAGTGCTAGGCTAGCAGCTTTAGGGAAATTTTTGAAGTGGGGTAATTCATTAGTTAGTGTATTGTGTAGTTTCACCGCAGTAGAGTATTGAGTAGTTTCACCGCACAATAACAATAATAGTAATGATGACAACAATAACATACAATATATGATAATAATAATTTATTTAATTAAACTAAAAATAATAACAATAATAGTAATGATAATAAACACAATAATAATAATGACAATAATAATAATCCCACCACAACATACACAAAAAACAGGGCAATGGGACGATCGGTTCACCTCACGAACCAAACACAATACGAACATAAACGAGTCATCACTTTTTACCACAACAAACTTACTTTTCACAAAGCTGTAAGTAGTCAGATTTCGGTACAGACAATCATGAGTGCGGGGGAGAGGAGAAGGCTGCTCACCTGCCAACCGACACAATAATTGATTTTCAGCTCTGCACATTAGGGTCCATCTACGCCAGTGTGTAACTAATATATACGTGTCCTGACATTCGTCCAGTTCTTATGCATCTAATTTCGCATTAATATCACTAATTTAACACAAGCAGACACGCCGCACCTTCCATACTCTTCCAGTTTTATGCATCTAACTTCGCATTAATTTTCTCAATAAAAAAACATTTGCAGATATTCTGCACCAAAAAAGGAAAATAATTTCCATCAATGGCGTTACACACAACAGATAGGGACAAAAACATATGTAATCGCATGCCCTTCTTCCCTGACACTAGACAAGGCCCTTTATAACGACCCTTTTCGAAATAGTCACCAGATACACTAGGAGCAGACATACCAGAGGGGAATGGCTCAAAAACACGGACGGACACATCAGAAAATCTACGTAAAAACCCATACAGCAACTGGACCCTGTCTACCTTACAACCCGAAACTCGCAACCAACGCTCATCTGCAGAAGACAACCACCTAACATGCTTTTCTACCTCATTACGAAAGACCTCAGCCACCAAAACCCTAGGATAGGAATTCATAAAAAACTGTTCCTCCCTAAAACTCAAATCCTCACATAAAAACCTATTAGAAGTAGCCTTCAAAATTTTCACCACAAACTGTCGCAACGTACCTAACTTCCACGAGAACTTATCATTAGATAAGAAATTTATCATCCTCATCGATTTCATGGGCTTCCGATATGTGGCAAAATAAAGACGATGCTCAGACCTAACCAGTAACAAATCCAAAAAAGATATCGATTTCTCCACCGGCGAAATCCCACGGTATAATCCATCGGAACCAGAAACCTCCCTTTCAATGGTCACCCTCAACCCGGTCAACTTCTCAAACTGAGACAAAAAAACCTCACAATTCTGCTCAGGAACATACAGAAGAAAATCATCAATATACTTCCAGAAATGCACTATACCAAACTGCTCGAAGAGTTCTTCCCGGTGCAGCTCTAAGTAATAATCTAACAAAAGGGTTGCCAAAATACAAGAATCGCAACCCCCTTGTGGTAAACCCCTAACCTGCCTAAATACCCTAGCCCGATACATAAAATAATTCGCCTCAAAAAAACAATACCTCAAACAGTCAAAGAACACACTACGCTGCATACCAAAAATTTCAACATACCTATCCTCATTCAACAGATACTCTAAACACCCCAAGATTTTATCCTTACACATACTGGTGTACATGTCAGATATATCTACCTTCACGAACACATAACCTGAACACAGCGGTACCGCACCCAATTCAGTAACTACACTATCCAAATTCCTCACATTACGCCTACTCAACCTACCTGAAAACAGTCTGGTCAACAAATTACTGACCATCTTCTGCAGGGGATAAGTGTACCAATGTAAGGTACTACAAATGGGCCTACAAGGATGACCATCTTTATGAGTCTTAACTACCCCATACAGATAAGGAACACGGACCGCTTTCTCTTTGAAACCCCGTAAGGAACCCAGAACATCAGCAGACAAATAGGAAGGTTTAGCCCCATACAACCCCTTATCGTTATAAGGCTGCAACAACATCTCTCTCAATTTCAAAAATCTTTTACGAAGAGCCTTACGCTCCAGCTTGTAAACCTTCCCCACGGCTACATACACACCACGACGCTCACATTTCCCTATCCATGACGACATTTTCTCCTCATAAAGACTAGAGCACATAAGCACACTACTACCCCCCTTATCGCTCTGCACAACAAGAACATCAGGGTACAACCGAAAAAAATCCCGAGCCTGACCATACATCTTTAACAAAATCTTTTCCTTCCCCGAGAAAGACCTGGACCTCATTTCGGACAGCAGACCCTCACACAAAAAGTCGACTTTATCAATAAGATAAGACCGGGGGTCCAGACCACGCAAAACGGCCTTATCATATAGAAAAATACCGGCCTCTATCCCATCACGCACGGTAAGCCTACCAGGAGGACAAAAACGTGGTCCAAAACTCAGCAGAATCCGAGCACCTTGGGGAACTTCATACTCAGTAAAATTCTCCAACCCACCAACCACCTCACGTGGATAAGAAACCTCAAAAGCATACACTCGTTCATTCACCAGGCCCTCGTCAACCCTACCGCCCGCGGCAAAAACAATACAAGGACTAGGACAGGATCCCACACCGCCACTAACCAAAGGAACGACACCGGTACTAAACAAAGGAGGAACAGGAGAACCAGTGACCTCAACAATCTCAGGATCAGTAGAACCACCCAGATCAGACACACCAGGAGACACAATATCAACACCCCCATGACGCCCACTACACACACCCACACCCACCGGATCACAAATCCGGTCAACCACAGGAAGCGGAACGGGAGAACCAGAGACAACAACAACTTCAGAACCACCAGAACCATGCAGATCAGACACACTAGGAGACGCAACACCAACACCCTCAAGAAGCCCACTACACAGACCCACGTCCGCAGCATTACAAACCGGATCAACTTCAAAAGGCAATACAAGGCCACTACACGAGTCCACGACACCAGACACCACACCAGTCCCCATAACTGAAACCTCCACATCAACGGGAATACCACCCCCCACACCACAGGAAACTCTAACCCTCTTGCCCGACAGCTCACCAAGCCCCATACTGGCTGCACGCTTCACCCCACAACGGGAAACTCCACAGGCTGAGGTACACTCGGAGCCGGAAACGCTAACAACATCAGCACGCACGGAGGGCTCAACACCCACATCCGGCAGACCATTGAAAATCCCAGGATCGTTGGACACTATTTGCTTGTCAGTACCAAGAGGAGCGACACCTGGATAAAATACGAAAAAAGAATGGAAAGAAAAGGTCAGGAATCTAAACATATACATGCTCCTTACCAGATAGTACATCACGGTCCACATCGGCCACATGCCAAGTTGTAAAGGAATCCCCCAGGGCAGGAGAGGAGCACTCGGGAGGAACAACGCCAACGTCATCCAAGAGCTGGAATAATTCCAAATCCTCATCCAACAAATCGGCGCAGTTAAGAGGGCTGGCAGACATAATTTCGAGGATATATTTAAGGTTTTGGAAGACTAAAAAAAGAAAATAACAGGTTAAAAAGAGATAAGAGCAAGGCAAAAAAATCACCACACATAAGGCACACACAACAACAAAAAACTGTAAAAACTGTAGCAACCCAGCCCACACCAGACATATAACCGCACGCCAACACAGGGTAACAAAAACAAACAGCAACAACAAGAACTACCTGGAAAATAAAAAGCGCAGACAAGAAAACAATAGACAGAATAAACCAATAAGGGAAGAACAGAAAAAATAACCTGAACCATACCAAAAAAATGCACAAACACAAGGGAGAAAATTCCAAGTACAAAACACACAAGAATAAACAAAAGAGAATCGGAACAAAAACCTACCCGCACGATAACCAACCAACCCTAACAAAACAGTTCATCACAACATACATAGAACACAACACACAATATACATTCAATACCCTGCACATCAAATAAACTAAACAGTTCACCACAACACATACATAGAACACAACACACAATATACTTTCAATACCCTGCACATCAAATAAAAACGGACGAAAGTTTCCCAACAAAAAAACACAAAAAACAAAAAACTGCTGATTTCAGAAAATAACCAAAAAACGGAAGACGATACGGGAAAAACAAAAACATAACACACACCGGCACATAGCCACAAAAGACCGAACCAACACACATAATAAACAAAACACAGAAAATAAACCTCAAAAAACATAACGGAAAATAGCAAGGATAGACATACAGATGAACATAGCAGAAGAACGAAACAAATACACACCAAAAAAATCAAGAAAAAGCCAAAATTGGGGTAAAAATAAAATACAAGCAAGCACCCCACGTACATAAAAAAGAAACACTATAATCTACCAGCCAAAAACAAAATAAAAAATAACGAACAACGCAGATTCTTAACAACAAAAAGACACAAACAAAAAACAATATAGCAAACAACAAACAACTTAGATTCTTAACAAAAAGACACAAAACAAAAAATGCAACTAATAATAAAATAACATGATAACATGAATAATAAAAAATAGATATACCAAGCAAAAACCAATACCCGTCAAAATATTCACAACCCAAAACCACGTAAACCTAACATCTAAAAAACCGCAGCAACATAACAACCATGATAATTAGCAATACACAACAGGGACATAAGGCACCAACAGAACCAGACCCACACATACCACATACCGGAAAACAGTTATAACCACATACCGGAAACCAATTCTAGCCAAATATTTGACCGAACACACGCATAAAAAAACGTACAAAAAAACACTAGCACCTCAGAAAAATGGGGAAAAAAAGGAAAGACCACAAAATAACAAAATAAGTTAGCGCCAAGAAAACCATCAATCCCCAGAAAAACTCCAAAAACAACCTAAGTTAACGAAACCCCAAGACAATCTGAGGTAGGGAAGGAAATAGGGAAAAGGAAAAGATAAAGACAAAACGTAACATAACACACACAACAAAAAAGAGAGTAAAATAAAAACACAGGTATCAACCAACAATAAAAATAAAAACAAAGCCAAAAAACCCGAAAACAAAAGGAATACATATACAAAAACACAGCAGGAAAAGACAAAAAACAAAAAGGAAAATAAAAGTACAACTTACTCACAAACCAACCAACGAAATGGGAGAACAACACAACAAAAAGAATGCTCCCAGGAGGGGGCCATGACCAATTCAACTAAAAAACAAAAACAGTTACCAAAAAAGAAAAACAAGCAGTAAACCAAAAAATGGCATCAACATACCCACACGGGAGGACACGCAAAAAACACAAGAAACAAAAGGACGAATAGCCAAAACACCACAAGGAAAAGTAAAAGGCTCCATACCTAGAAAGAACATACCATCACAACAAAAACAAAAAATAACACACTACTTACAAGATGGACATACAAATAACAAAAGGAAAACAATATAAAAAGGCATAACAAAAACCCAAAGAGGCACCCAAACCAGAAAGATAGCCAACCAAGAGACGGAAACCAAACTAGAAAAAGAGAAAAATTAAAACACAAATAAATGTACACACACTCACCTATATTCAGGAATCCAAAATATCAAAAAACTTGCGCAATCTAGACGGGAAAAAACAGATAAAAAACTAGAACAATTTTTAAGACAAACCCACCAATTGAAGGCTGATAGCAAATTTATCAATGCCAAAATGACAGGCAAAAATACGTTACTAATAAGAAAACTACACAACCACAAAAATAAGCCAAGGCACACAAACATACTGAAAAACCCAATACACAATACAAAACACAGTACGAACCAAAATTAAAAAATGATAACATGTAACAATAAAAAAAAAAAAAAAAAAAAAAAAAAAAAAAAAAAAAAAAAAAAAAAAAAATAAACATAAGAACGACAACAACAATAATAATAATAAAAACTATAAAAAAGGTAATACAACAACAACAAGAGGGATAGAAAATAAATAACTATCACAATAACAACAATAAAAACAATAATAATAATAACACAAAAAACAGGTACCAAAAAACACACGAAGCACGATATAACAATATACACAACAAAACACAGATAGGAAGCGAGAATAATCACACAAAGGAAATATAGAAAATCAAATAAATACTACCAAAAATAACACTAAGCTTCAAAAAACAGAACAAAGGAAAAAACTCAAGGAAAAGCACAAAAAGAACACAATCAAAAAACACCACAAGAAAAAAGGAGCTAAAAATTGGTAAGACAAAAACTAACAAAACAATGAAAATGCAACCATGAAACACAGATAACAAAAACCAAAAAACACAAAAATCACATCCCTAGGAAAAATCAACATCAAAAAGAACAGAAAAAGGTATACAAAGTTAAGAAAACAGCAGCACGCAGGCAAAGTTCACAACAGAAAAACAAAGCTCACAACAGGAAAAATCAAAAACACGCACCATTAATACCAATAATTATAAGATACTGAAATAATCAAAAAGAAAACAAACATAACAGGGAATACGAGGAATATTACAAGAATGAAAAGAGAGAAAAAAATGGACTACTAGAAGATAATATAGAAAGTTTCCACACACAACAAGGAACACGGAAAAACAAAGGTAAGTAAAGTATAACAAATATGCCAAGGTTTTGCAATACCTGTATTTTACATAAACCACTAATAATAAATAAAACAAAACTAGGATCGTTCCATAGACTACAAACAAAAATGAGCACGGAAAAATACAGCAAAAAACACAAGGAAAGCACAGCAAAAAGAGACAAGTTTTACAGATACCTTATTCTTATTAAATTATAAATTATATCCCGGAAAACAAAAAAGCAATAAATAAAAATAAAAAACGTATCATACAGCAAACAAAATTCCTCATTTCTGTACATACAATAAGACAAAAAGGGTACACACACAACGAGCAAAGATGTTACAGGCATTTTCATGGCCCAGAAATCAAAAATAAGAAAAACAAAAATAAAAATCACTAACTCATGAACTAAAATAACAAAAATTCTTCACTACCCAACAAGAACAAAATGGGACATAACGAAAATCCTTCACTACCCAACAAGAACAAATGTGACACAATCAATTACGCTCTAGTATTACAGAAAACAAAAATTCACACCACTAACCCGAAAAACCAGTTCCCAAAAATTTAGTAGATATCTCACAAACCAAAAATTTTTTTCGGAATTTATCACCAAAAACAAAAAAAGTTAGTAGATATCTCACAAACCAAAAAATTTTTTTCGGAATTTATTACCGAAAACAAAAAAATTAGTCAATATCTCACAAACCAAAAAATTTTTTTCAAAAAATTTTTTCAGAATTTATTAGTCAATATCTCACAAACCAAATAAGTTTTCGGAATTTATTACCGAAAGCAAAAATTTGGTTCATATCTCACAAAACAAAAACTTACAGAATTTATTACCGAAAACAGAATTTCTTCTTACACAATAAAAACAAGGTTTACACACCCATTAAGCCAAGTCGTTAGAAATATATACTTAACACAAAAACCAAAAAATAACAAAATAAAAACCACTAACCCAAGAACTAAAATAATGAAAATTTCTCTACCCAAAATTCACATAATTATTATATCTGCAGTATCCCAGAAAAATTTCACAATAGTATCCTGAAAAACAAGTTTTACACAATCCAGTTGATATCTCATAAACCAAAATTCTCAAAGGTTATTAACGCAAACAAAACTCCTCCAGTTCCTGTTACAAAGAAAAACAAAGATTCCACACCAAAAGAGCCAGGCCGTCCAGGATACTCCCAGATCACAAGAAACCAAAAAAGATAGCAAAAAATTTTCTAGAGCCAAAAATCTAGGCAGACCCGTTTATATCTAATAAACCAAAAATATATCAAAAAAGGTACTATCTCACAAACCAAAAATATTTTTTTCCTACAATATCACAAACAACAAATTCACACAACCAAAATAAAAGGTACTATCTCCAAAACCAAATATATTTTTCTACAAAAAGATACTATCTCCCAAACCAAAAATATTTTTCTACAATACATAAGGACACAAAACAACCGGTGTACATAGGTGAAAACCCTACACATTCATTCCTAACCACCTGGAAAAAACTCCCAGTTCCTAGTAATTCATCTCTAATATTAGAGAATCCAGATTAAAACAATCTGTTACTAGAAACATTTAATTAAGTTCCCCATAGGGAACTAAAAAAGCCCACTGATGAGTCCATGTTAGGTAATGGACGAAAAACGTTTATGGGCACTACCTAACTAACTAATCCTATACGTAGGAATTTGTATGATAAATGTATGTGTTAACCTGCACGGTTACATACAATCATACACAAAAATAGCTCATAATTTTTTTGGTTTTGTTAACTAGGCGTCTCAGTGCATAAAAAGCAAATTTTACATTACCAGCATAATTATATAGGAAACCAGCATGGGGATTTGGAAAGTGGGGTAAGTCATTAGTTAGTGTATTTTGTAGTTCCACCACATTACTCTGCTTATATTAGTATAATAAATGAAAATAGCGTAAGGTTACCAACATAGAAGGAAAATTTTTCAAAAAAAGGGGGTAACCCATTAGTTAGAACATTAAGCAGTTGCACCGCACAATAACAATAATAACAGTGATAACAACAATATTAAATAATATATGATAATAACAATCTATTAATCCTACAATAATAAAGTTGATAATAATGACAATAATAACAAGAACAATAATAATAATCATATCACAACACACACAAAAAACAGGTAAAATGGGACGATCGGTTCACCTCACGAACCAAAACACAACACGAACAAAAAACGAGTCATCACTTTTTATCATAAAAAAACTCACTTTTCACAAAGCTGTAAGTAGTCAGATTTCGGTACAGACAACCATGAGTGCGGGGGAGAGGTGTAGGCTGCTCACCTGCCAACCGACACAATAATTGATTTTCAGCTCTGCACATTAGGGTCCATCTACGCCAGTGATTAACTTATATATATCCTTATATACACTCTTCCAGTCCATATGCATCCAATTCCGCATTAATATCACTAATCTTACACACGCAGATATTCTGCACCTTCTATACTATTCCAGTTTTTATGCATATAACCTCACATTAATATTATCAAAATAAAACGTTTGCAGATATTCTGCACCAAAAAAGGAAAACATTTTCCATCTGGCGTTACACACAACAGATAGGGACAAAAACAAATATAATCGTTCTACCGCTTTAGCTCATAGCTTAGGTAGGTCAGAAATCCATTGGGAATTCTTGATGACAAATTACACAATGGACTTAACGGGGGAACCCCGATCTGAAAAAACCCGCCCTAGGGGGAACGTTTCCAAAAAAACACATATCCACCGAGAAAAAAGAAGACAATAGAATAGGCAACACCACACAAACATAATATTAAACAACACCCACACAACATTAACATAACAAGCATTCAAGTAACACATTTACCATGCATGCAACGCTAATTAAGGCTTATCCCCCTCTCCAGTCTCGTAAGTTTTATACCTCCTCGCGTATAGAATTCACATGCACACATAAAATACAGATTCAAAAAACCGGGACATAAAAAACCTAGCCTGAGTAGGTTCCCGCACTTAGCTGAGCACCACTGATGTCCACTGGGCAAAGAGTGCTCACACCTGCGGGAGGGCATCCTCGTGCTCCTATAGGTAGCCAAAACCAAAGCGACTACGTTAGGTCATATGCTCAACGAGGTGATACGTTTACTATTACATGTACCTTTTTCCGGGGCCAAGCATTATGTCTCGACCTGGTTGGTGACGAAGGCCATGCATAACGCGAATCACTTCGGGGGGCGGGCTGAACGTCCGAACACGGCAAGGCGCCTCATGGGGCGAAGGGGACTGCGTCCTCGGGGGAGGACTGGTGCCAAAAAATGGTCATTACAATAATTTTTCAACCAAAACAGGGCCCCCCCCTTGCCATAGGGGATGCCATGCACGCCCAAAAAAAGGGGGTATCACGCCAAAAATCGGGGCCAGTCCACTCCTGTTGTTACATATTTAAGACAGTCGACCTATATAATAATACAATTTCATAGTATGAGTATATAACACTAGGACAACACACACAAAAACACAACTAACAAATATCTCGCTTTCATCTCTTCCATCCTTTTTCCTCTGCTTCTTCTCTAACCAGCAGCCTAGGTTATATGATGACCAGGGTCCCTGCTTCGGCTAAGGCCACGAATGAGGGCAGTCAGGTATACCCAACGGCCATCCGATCTAGAATCTTTCATAACTAAGTTTCAATCCTAAAAACTTCCTAGTAGTGTAGAATAGAAAAACACAAAAAACCAAAAAACACAAAAACACACCAACCCACTCACACCACACCCCACCCACCACATTACCCACACCAACATAAAAACCAAAATAAACAAAAAGATAACAGCAAAAAAACCTAATGACAAAAAACAAAGATAACAACATAAAAACTAATAATAAAAAATAAGAAAATAAATAAATAAAAATAACAATACAATAAAAATAATTTAAGGGGCAACGTTTAATCTTAGGGGTTTAGTTCCAAAAATTATAGTCCCAATAAGGCCAATTTACTAACCCACGCACTTGCCGTTTTCGGGTTGACGTCGACCCACTCCTACATCCAAAAATGGTAACACTCTTGTTATATAGAGCAGGCAACCGAAATGAACACATAAGTTAGTTTGTGTTCAACTCCCGCCACGAGGGGTCGCTGTCTTCCCGGGGGGGGACGGGGAGGGTTTTGTGATAAAAATTTTTCGATTAGATTTTTTTCTCCTACCTTCTCCCTATTTATATGTATTATATTCATATTAAATGCAATTTTATGTTTAGTACATTGATTGTACGTAATATTGTTATATTTAATCATTTAAGTGTGAGGTTTAATACACCTAATACGATTACAACTAATTTACCATAATCATTCTATTGAATATATACTATTGCCACAACCAGAATAGGTAGCACTAGGGTTTTTAGCTTAAGCTAGTTCACCGCAAGTATTTCACATGGCCCTGCTAGTATCAAAAACAGGTTCAAAAAAGTTTTCAACCAAAACGTACCAAAACGTACCAAAACACGCCACCTAAACAGAAAACACAATCAACAAAAAAATCCAGAGAGCAATGATAAAAAAACACAACAAAAAAGCCAAATAAAAAAACTACTCAATCAGAAAAAAACACAGAGCACCACCAAATGACCCGCCAATAATAACAAAACACAAGGAAATCAAAAAACATACAAAAATGACAAAAAATCGGGTTACGCCTCAAAAAATACAAAAAAACAACACAATACAACATTACCAAATGACTCGTCAATAATACAAAAAATAACACAATGTAGCATTAATCTAGGCCAATCAAAGAATATATAATTGTTCAATCCAAAAACACAAAAAACAATACAACATAAGATAATAATATAAGTTTAACAATACATAATTGTTCATATCCAAAAACACAATAAAACAATACAACATAAGATAATAATAATAAGTTTAATAATATACAATCATGAATACCCAAAAATACAAAAAACAATGCAACAAAAGATTTATAAGTTGAACAAATAATGGTAATATTTGGGAGACCATCCACCTTCGTTTCTGAGTAAAAACGGAGGTCATCATTGACAACCCTCTTAAAACAGATATGAGTATGGCTGGTTAAAAAAACAGACACAAGAGTATGCCCGTCCTCCGTCATTTTACACCCAAGGGGGCAGGTCTGCTTCAGGCTAGTTGAAAGATCGACATGGCGGCAAAAGAAAAACGGGAAAAGTGTATAGAACAACAATACACCCTCCAGGAGACGGAAAGCAGCCAGCCAACGCAGGAAAACACGCCTCAGGAAGAGGAGCCGCCGCTCAGCCGGGGAGATGGTATTCCTAATACTGAAAAAAACATAACAGTCAAGAAAAAGTGCACACGAACAGGATCATAATCCTCAGAGCATACTTACCTTGGCAGCGGGACCGCTCCGACACGTCCAACCCTGACAATAAACGAAACGCCAAATCACGAACAAAACGAGGTAAACTGTCGGGCACCCTATCGCCTACACATTCCAACCCATAAGCAGAATAGAGATCTCGAAACAACCTTAATTTTAAACCAGGAGGCAACCCACCGACAGTGCGCAACTTGATCAACTGAGAACCAAACTGATGACCATATGCCCTACGATGTTCATGAATAACACCACCTTCCCTAGACAACGCATCACACAACAAACTTTCAGCAGACCCAATTCCAGACACAAAAAAGACCCTGTCGCAACCCAAGCAACATAACAAATACACCTGAAACTCCTGGAAAAGTTCCTCACTAGAAGGGGAAACTGAGACACCCTTATAATTCCTCAAAGACAGGCCCAGTTTCTCGAAGAGAGTAGGAGCTTTACCAACAGTGGGCCAACCCAACTTGTAATCTCTACAGAGAACACCAATGATTCTACAGACGCCCTCACTTATATAACGCATGCCCTTCTTCCCTGACACTAGACAAGGCCCTTTATAACGACCCTTTTCGAAATAGTCACCAGATACACTAGGAGCAGACATACCAGAGGGGAATGGCTCAAAAACACGGACGGACACATCAGAAAATCTACGTAAAAACCCATACAGCAACTGGACCCTGTCTACCTTACAACCCGAAACTCGCAACCAACGCTCATCTGCAGAAGACAACCACCTAACATGCTTTTCTACCTCATTACGAAAGACCTCAGCCACCAAAACCCTAGGATAGGAATTCATAAAAAACTGTTCCTCCCTAAAACTCAAATCCTCACATAAAAACCTATTAGAAGTAGCCTTCAAAATTTTCACCACAAACTGTCGCAACGTACCTAACTTCCACGAGAACTTATCATTAGATAAGAAATTTATCATCCTCATCGATTTCATGGGCTTCCGATATGTGGCAAAATAAAGACGATGCTCAGACCTAACCAGTAACAAATCCAAAAAAGATATCGATTTCTCCACCGGCGAAATCCCACGGTATAATCCATCGGAACCAGAAACCTCCCTTTCAATGGTCACCCTCAACCCGGTCAACTTCTCAAACTGAGACAAAAAAACCTCACAATTCTGCTCAGGAACATACAGAAGAAAATCATCAATATACTTCCAGAAATGCACTATACCAAACTGCTCGAAGAGTTCTTCCCGGTGCAGCTCTAAGTAATAATCTAACAAAAGGGTTGCCAAAATACAAGAATCGCAACCCCCTTGTGGTAAACCCCTAACCTGCCTAAATACCCTAGCCCGATACATAAAATAATTCGCCTCAAAAAAACAATACCTCAAACAGTCAAAGAACACACTACGCTGCATACCAAAAATTTCAACATACCTATCCTCATTCAACAGATACTCTAAACACCCCAAGATTTTATCCTTACACATACTGGTGTACATGTCAGATATATCTACCTTCACGAACACATAACCTGAACACAGCGGTACCGCACCCAATTCAGTAACTACACTATCCAAATTCCTCACATTACGCCTACTCAACCTACCTGAAAACAGTCTGGTCAACAAATTACTGACCATCTTCTGCAGGGGATAAGTGTACCAATGTAAGGTACTACAAATGGGCCTACAAGGATGACCATCTTTATGAGTCTTAACTACCCCATACAGATAAGGAACACGGACCGCTTTCTCTTTGAAACCCCGTAAGGAACCCAGAACATCAGCAGACAAATAGGAAGGTTTAGCCCCATACAACCCCTTATCGTTATAAGGCTGCAACAACATCTCTCTCAATTTCAAAAATCTTTTACGAAGAGCCTTACGCTCCAGCTTGTAAACCTTCCCCACGGCTACATACACACCACGACGCTCACATTTCCCTATCCATGACGACATTTTCTCCTCATAAAGACTAGAGCACATAAGCACACTACTACCCCCCTTATCGCTCTGCACAACAAGAACATCAGGGTACAACCGAAAAAAATCCCGAGCCTGACCATACATCTTTAACAAAATCTTTTCCTTCCCCGAGAAAGACCTGGACCTCATTTCGGACAGCAGACCCTCACACAAAAAGTCGACTTTATCAATAAGATAAGACCGGGGGTCCAGACCACGCAAAACGGCCTTATCATATAGAAAAATACCGGCCTCTATCCCATCACGCACGGTAAGCCTACCAGGAGGACAAAAACGTGGTCCAAAACTCAGCAGAATCCGAGCACCTTGGGGAACTTCATACTCAGTAAAATTCTCCAACCCACCAACCACCTCACGTGGATAAGAAACCTCAAAAGCATACACTCGTTCATTCACCAGGCCCTCGTCAACCCTACCGCCCGCGGCAAAAACAATACAAGGACTAGGACAGGATCCCACACCGCCACTAACCAAAGGAACGACACCGGTACTAAACAAAGGAGGAACAGGAGAACCAGTGACCTCAACAATCTCAGGATCAGTAGAACCACCCAGATCAGACACACCAGGAGACACAATATCAACACCCCCATGACGCCCACTACACACACCCACACCCACCGGATCACAAATCCGGTCAACCACAGGAAGCGGAACGGGAGAACCAGAGACAACAACAACTTCAGAACCACCAGAACCATGCAGATCAGACACACTAGGAGACGCAACACCAACACCCTCAAGAAGCCCACTACACAGACCCACGTCCGCAGCATTACAAACCGGATCAACTTCAAAAGGCAATACAAGGCCACTACACGAGTCCACGACACCAGACACCACACCAGTCCCCATAACTGAAACCTCCACATCAACGGGAATACCACCCCCCACACCACAGGAAACTCTAACCCTCTTGCCCGACAGCTCACCAAGCCCCATACTGGCTGCACGCTTCACCCCACAACGGGAAACTCCACAGGCTGAGGTACACTCGGAGCCGGAAACGCTAACAACATCAGCACGCACGGAGGGCTCAACACCCACATCCGGCAGACCATTGAAAATCCCAGGATCGTTGGACACTATTTGCTTGTCAGTACCAAGAGGAGCGACACCTGGATAAAATACGAAAAAAGAATGGAAAGAAAAGGTCAGGAATCTAAACATATACATGCTCCTTACCAGATAGTACATCACGGTCCACATCGGCCACATGCCAAGTTGTAAAGGAATCCCCCAGGGCAGGAGAGGAGCACTCGGGAGGAACAACGCCAACGTCATCCAAGAGCTGGAATAATTCCAAATCCTCATCCAACAAATCGGCGCAGTTAAGAGGGCTGGCAGACATAATTTCGAGGATATATTTAAGGTTTTGGAAGACTAAAAAAAGAAAATAACAGGTTAAAAAGAGATAAGAGCAAGGCAAAAAAATCACCACACATAAGGCACACACAACAACAAAAAACTGTAAAAACTGTAGCAACCCAGCCCACACCAGACATATAACCGCACGCCAACACAGGGTAACAAAAACAAACAGCAACAACAAGAACTACCTGGAAAATAAAAAGCGCAGACAAGAAAACAATAGACAGAATAAACCAATAAGGGAAGAACAGAAAAAATAACCTGAACCATACCAAAAAAATGCACAAACACAAGGGAGAAAATTCCAAGTACAAAACACACAAGAATAAACAAAAGAGAATCGGAACAAAAACCTACCCGCACGATAACCAACCAACCCTAACAAAACAGTTCATCACAACATACATAGAACACAACACACAATATACATTCAATACCCTGCACATCAAATAAACTAAACAGTTCACCACAACACATACATAGAACACAACACACAATATACTTTCAATACCCTGCACATCAAATAAAAACGGACGAAAGTTTCCCAACAAAAAAACACAAAAAACAAAAAACTGCTGATTTCAGAAAATAACCAAAAAACGGAAGACGATACGGGAAAAACAAAAACATAACACACACCGGCACATAGCCACAAAAGACCGAACCAACACACATAATAAACAAAACACAGAAAATAAACCTCAAAAAACATAACGGAAAATAGCAAGGATAGACATACAGATGAACATAGCAGAAGAACGAAACAAATACACACCAAAAAAATCAAGAAAAAGCCAAAATTGGGGTAAAAATAAAATACAAGCAAGCACCCCACGTACATAAAAAAGAAACACTATAATCTACCAGCCAAAAACAAAATAAAAAATAACGAACAACGCAGATTCTTAACAACAAAAAGACACAAACAAAAAACAATATAGCAAACAACAAACAACTTAGATTCTTAACAAAAAGACACAAAACAAAAAATGCAACTAATAATAAAATAACATGAATAATAAAAAATAGATATACCAAGCAAAAACCAATACCCGTCAAAATATTCACAACCCAAAACCACGTAAACCTAACATCTAAAAAACCGCAGCAACAAAACAACCATGATAATTAGCAATACACAACAGGGACATAAGGCACCAACAGAACCAGACCCACACATACCACATACCGGAAAACAGTTATAACCACATACCGGAAACCAATTCTAGCCAAATATTTGACCGAACACACGCATAAAAAAACGTACAAAAAAACACTAGCACCTCAGAAAAATGGGGAAAAAAAGGAAAGACCACAAAATAACAAAATAAGTTAGCGCCAAGAAAACCATCAATCCCCAGAAAAACTCCAAAAACAACCTAAGTTAACGAAACCCCAAGACAATCTGAGGTAGGGAAGGAAATAGGGAAAAGGAAAAGATAAAGACAAAACGTAACATAACACACACAACAAAAAAGAGAGTAAAATAAAAACACAGGTATCAACCAACAATAAAAATAAAAACAAAGCCAAAAAACCCGAAAACAAAAGGAATACATATACAAAAACACAGCAGGAAAAGACAAAAAACAAAAAGGAAAATAAAAGTACAACTTACTCACAAACCAACCAACGAAATGGGAGAACAACACAACAAAAAGAATGCTCCCAGGAGGGGGCCATGACCAATTCAACTAAAAAACAAAAACAGTTACCAAAAAAGAAAAACAAGCAGTAAACCAAAAAATGGCATCAACATACCCACACGGGAGGACACGCAAAAAACACAAGAAACAAAAGGACGAATAGCCAAAACACCACAAGGAAAAGTAAAAGGCTCCATACCTAGAAAGAACATACCATCACAACAAAAACAAAAAATAACACACTACTTACAAGATGGACATACAAATAACAAAAGGAAAACAATATAAAAAGGCATAACAAAAACCCAAAGAGGCACCCAAACCAGAAAGATAGCCAACCAAGAGACGGAAACCAAACTAGAAAAAGAGAAAAATTAAAACACAAATAAATGTACACACACTCACCTATATTCAGGAATCCAAAATATCAAAAAACTTGCGCAATCTAGACGGGAAAAAACAGATAAAAAACTAGAACAATTTTTAAGACAAACCCACCAATTGAAGGCTGATAGCAAATTTATCAATGCCAAAATGACAGGCAAAAATACGTTACTAATAAGAAAACTACACAACCACAAAAATAAGCCAAGGCACACAAACATACTGAAAAACCCAATACACAATACAAAACACAGTACGAACCAAAATTAAAAAATGATAACATGTAACAATAAAAAAAAAAAAAAAAAAAAAAAAAAAAAAAAAAAAAAAAAAAAAAAAAAAAAATAAACATAAGAACGACAACAACAATAATAATAATAAAAACTATAAAAAAGGTAATACAACAACAACAAGAGGGATAGAAAATAAATAACTATCACAATAACAACAATAAAAACAATAATAATAATAACACAAAAAACAGGTACCAAAAAACACACGAAGCACGATATAACAATATACACAACAAAACACAGATAGGAAGCGAGAATAATCACACAAAGGAAATATAGAAAATCAAATAAATACTACCAAAAATAACACTAAGCTTCAAAAAACAGAACAAAGGAAAAAACTCAAGGAAAAGCACAAAAAGAACACAATCAAAAAACACCACAAGAAAAAAGGAGCTAAAAATTGGTAAGACAAAAACTAACAAAACAATGAAAATGCAACCCTGAAACACAGATAACAAAAACCAAAAAACACAAAAATCACATCCCTAGGAAAAATCAACATCAAAAAGAACAGAAAAAGGTATACAAAGTTAAGAAAACAGCAGCACGCAGGCAAAGTTCACAACAGAAAAACAAAGCTCACAACAGGAAAAATCAAAAACACGCACCATTAATACCAATAATTATAAGATACTGAAATAATCAAAAAGAAAACAAACATAACAGGGAATACGAGGAATATTACAAGAATGAAAAGAGAGAAAAAAATGGACTACTAGAAGATAATATAGAAAGTTTCCACACACAACAAGGAACACGGAAAAACAAAGGTAAGTAAAGTATAACAAATATGCCAAGGTTTTGCAATACCTGTATTTTACATAAACCACTAATAATAAATAAAACAAAACTAGGATCGTTCCATAGACTACAAACAAAAATGAGCACGGAAAAATACAGCAAAAAACACAAGGAAAGCACAGCAAAAAGAGACAAGTTTTACAGATACCTTATTCTTATTAAATTATAAATTATATCCCGGAAAACAAAAAAGCAATAAATAAAAATAAAAAACGTATCATACAGCAAACAAAATTCCTCATTTCTGTACATACAATAAGACAAAAAGGGTACACACACAACGAGCAAAGATGTTACAGGCATTTTCATGGCCCAGAAATCAAAAATAAGAAAAACAAAAATAAAAATCACTAACTCATGAACTAAAATAACAAAAATTCTTCACTACCCAACAAGAACAAAATGGGACATAACGAAAATCCTTCACTACCCAACAAGAACAAATGTGACACAATCAATTACGCTCTAGTATTACAGAAAACAAAAATTCACACCACTAACCCGAAAAACCAGTTCCCAAAAATTTAGTAGATATCTCACAAACCAAAAATTTTTTTCGGAATTTATCACCAAAAACAAAAAAAGTTAGTAGATATCTCACAAACCAAAAAATTTTTTTCGGAATTTATTACCGAAAACAAAAAAATTAGTCAATATCTCACAAACCAAAAAATTTTTTTCAAAAAATTTTTTCAGAATTTATTAGTCAATATCT
This sequence comes from Myopa testacea, assembly GCA_949629155.1. Classification (NCBI taxonomy): domain Eukaryota; kingdom Metazoa; phylum Arthropoda; class Insecta; order Diptera; family Conopidae; genus Myopa; species Myopa testacea. The sequence continues at coordinate 171,437 of OX451346.1, forward strand.
CACAAACCAAATAAGTTTTCGGAATTTATTACCGAAAGCAAAAATTTGGTTCATATCTCACAAAACAAAAACTTACAGAATTTATTACCGAAAACAGAATTTCTTCTTACACAATAAAAACAAGGTTTACACACCCATTAAGCCAAGTCGTTAGAAATATATACTTAACACAAAAACCAAAAAATAACAAAATAAAAACCACTAACCCAAGAACTAAAATAATGAAAATTTCTCTACCCAAAATTCACATAATTATTATATCTGCAGTATCCCAGAAAAATTTCACAATAGTATCCTGAAAAACAAGTTTTACACAATCCAGTTGATATCTCATAAACCAAAATTCTCAAAGGTTATTAACGCAAACAAAACTCCTCCAGTTCCTGTTACAAAGAAAAACAAAGATTCCACACCAAAAGAGCCAGGCCGTCCAGGATACTCCCAGATCACAAGAAACCAAAAAAGATAGCAAAAAATTTTCTAGAGCCAAAAATCTAGGCAGACCCGTTTATATCTAATAAACCAAAAATATATCAAAAAAGGTACTATCTCACAAACCAAAAATATTTTTTTCCTACAATATCACAAACAACAAATTCACACAACCAAAATAAAAGGTACTATCTCCAAAACCAAATATATTTTTCTACAAAAAGATACTATCTCCCAAACCAAAAATATTTTTCTACAATACATAAGGACACAAAACAACCGGTGTACATAGGTGAAAACCCTACACATTCATTCCTAACCACCTGGAAAAAACTCCCAGTTCCTAGTAATTCATCTCTAATATTAGAGAATCCAGATTAAAACAATCTGTTACTAGAAACATTTAATTAAGTTCCCCATAGGGAACTAAAAAAGCCCACTGATGAGTCCATGTTAGGTAATGGACGAAAAACGTTTATGGGCACTACCTAACTAACTAATCCTATACGTAGGAATTTGTATGATAAATGTATGTGTTAACCTGCACGGTTACATACAATCATACACAAAAATAGCTCATAATTTTTTTGGTTTTGTTAACTAGGCGTCTCAGTGCATAAAAAGCAAATTTTACATTACCAGCATAATTATATAGGAAACCAGCATGGGGATTTGGAAAGTGGGGTAAGTCATTAGTTAGTGTATTTTGTAGTTCCACCACATTACTCTGCTTATATTAGTATAATAAATGAAAATAGCGTAAGGTTACCAACATAGAAGGAAAATTTTTCAAAAAAAGGGGGTAACCCATTAGTTAGAACATTAAGCAGTTGCACCGCACAATAACAATAATAACAGTGATAACAACAATATTAAATAATATATGATAATAACAATCTATTAATCCTACAATAATAAAGTTGATAATAATGACAATAATAACAAGAACAATAATAATAATCATATCACAACACACACAAAAAACAGGTAAAATGGGACGATCGGTTCACCTCACGAACCAAAACACAACACGAACAAAAAACGAGTCATCACTTTTTATCATAAAAAAACTCACTTTTCACAAAGCTGTAAGTAGTCAGATTTCGGTACAGACAACCATGAGTGCGGGGGAGAGGTGTAGGCTGCTCACCTGCCAACCGACACAATAATTGATTTTCAGCTCTGCACATTAGGGTCCATCTACGCCAGTGATTAACTTATATATATCCTTATATACACTCTTCCAGTCCATATGCATCCAATTCCGCATTAATATCACTAATCTTACACACGCAGATATTCTGCACCTTCTATACTATTCCAGTTTTTATGCATATAACCTCACATTAATATTATCAAAATAAAACGTTTGCAGATATTCTGCACCAAAAAAGGAAAACATTTTCCATCTGGCGTTACACACAACAGATAGGGACAAAAACAAATATAATCAACTCATTTTAATAAAAAAATTGATTAAAGTATATAATGATTATTTAAATTTTCGTATTTAAACTAATTAATAAATATTAAAAAATTTTCATTCTTAACGGTTAGTTTTAGCCAGGGACAAAAAGCTTAACCACCTTCAATAGGCTTGGGGAAGCTCAAGGGTGATAGAGGGACACATTCAGAAACAGCTTCGAACATAGAAGCCAAGCCCCGATCCGAACCGGGCAATCGAGCCATGTCCACCAAACCTCAGGAACTCGGAGACACAAAAAAAACCGCACCAAGTGAAGACTAAAACAGAAAATCCACCGACAAAGGAAAAGCAAGTTATCGCCTGGGAAACAGAAAAAGCCCAAACGAACAATTTTCAACGAACAAAAAATCGCGTAATCTAGAGGGTCAGGCCAAGGACGGGCGCCACACCACCGTTGGAAATCTGAACCAACCAAACAAGGCAAATAGCGTAGAAAATACCCGCCAACAAGCGGATCTCACCCAAACGAGTATTACAGTTGATGATCGAGTTGAGCACAGAGGAAACCCGGAGACGGGAAGGCACGGATGTGTATATGGGAGGGAGAGCAACGGGAGCACAGAAAAAACCCACTTAACCCCAGATTGTTTGTATTACTTTAATGTTACTCTATTTTGTTTCTATTTTTTGCTTCCAGTTCAATTTGTTGTATCACCGTAAGGCTATTCTAGTTTTATTTCCAATTTCGTTCGCCATTTGGCTTACTCAACTTCTGTTAATTTAATCACTTACAGTCAGTTAACCGTGTTTTCAAATTAGTCTCATTTTAATTTAGCACCTGCAATTTTTATAAGTTATGTCTCAATTATTGTTGCCAAATTCTGCTGTCAATTTTACTTTCAATTTAATTTTAATTTTAATTTTTAATTTTACTTTAATTTTACTTTCAATTGTAATTTTAATTTTAATTTTAATTTTACTTTCAATTGTAATTTTACTTTCAATTAATTTTAATTTTACTTTCAATTGTAATCTCAACTATATATTAGTTCATTTTACTCTCAATTAGTTTTAGTTTTTACTTCAATCCTAGTTTTAATTGCCATTTGAGTTTACTCAACCTCAGTTTCAATAAAAACCCTGTTGCCAATTTTATTCTCAGCTTAAGTATGCAGTTCCATTTGTTTTAGGTTCGAAACTTATAGTACAGGTACACATTTCTATATCTGCTCTCATTGTTTTATTTCAATTTTCTAATGTGACCCTCATTTTCAATCTTACTGTTACATGTTAGTGTATGGTTATGTTATTTTCAGTTATTCTCAACTATTGTAGTGTCAATTTCAATTAATCTAGCATTCTTACTATTTTCACTTTTTTCGATTGCCACTTTCATTGCTGTTAATTTGCCATTCTTCCATTCCTACCTTCTATTCGTTACTTGTACTGCTTGCGTTTCACTCTGTCTTTCCACTTGTATTCCCTTTACTTGCACACACTTCAATGTTTACTTTCAATCTTAATGTCACCCTCAATTTCAATCCTACGCGTACATGTTAGTGTATTATTATTTGATATTTTCAGTTTACTCTTAACTAATCTAGTGTCACTCTATTTTATCTGTACTTTATTTTTTACCTATTATTGATCTTTTCCAATATTATTTTATTATCTTTTCTACTGTTAATACCATTTCATTTGTACCTTTATTGTAACTTGTATTGTTTGCATTTTACTTTTTACTTGTACTACTTTTTCCTTGTTACTGGTATACATTTCAATGTTTGCTTAATGTTTACTGTCGATCTTTAATGTTACCCTCTATCTCAATCGTACTTTTACATGTTAATTTCACTTACTCTCAACCGTCTTAGTCTATTTATTTTTATTCGTATTGTATCTCTACTCCGTATACTATCTTTTTGTTCTCTTATTATTATCTAGTATTTGTCTATTGTTACTTTCACTCTCTGTTAATTTTCACCATTTGCATTTTTCTATCTTCTGTATGTCCACTTGTACTGTTTTATTTCACTTTGTCTTTACGTGTACTATGTCCTTTATACTTGTACTATTGGCAATATCACTCGTCCTTGTTTACTCTTATCTTTTAATTTAAATTATTTGACTCTGGTGCATCTATTTACAAATTCTGTCCACAATTTATTATTATTTTTTTCTATTGTTACTTTCATTCTCTGTTAATTTTTACCATTCTCATTTTGATCTTCTGTATGTCTACTTATATTGTGTTATTTCACTTTGCCTTTACGTGCACCATTGTCCTTTACTTGTATTATTTGCATTGTCACTTCGTCTATGCTTACTCTTATTCTTTCATTTTATTTTATTCTATTGTATCTATTTACAATTCTGTTTACAATCTATACTACTTCCATTAACGCATTTAATCTGTGTATTAATTTCACGTATATGCTACATGTTAGTGGATTGTTATGTTATTTTCAGTTATTCTCAACTTTTTAGTGTCAATTTCATTTAATCTATCATTTTTATTATTTTCACCTTTTTCGATTGTTACTTTCATTTGCTGTTATTTTGCCTTTTTCCATTCCTACCTTCTATTCTTTACTTGTACTGCTTGCGTTTCACTCTGCCCTTACTTGTACTATTCCTTTTACTTGCATACACTTCAATGTTCACTTTCAATCTTCAATTTCAATCTTACGTGTACATGTTAGTATATTATTATTTGATATATTTCAGTTTACTCTCAACTAATTTAGTGTCACTCTATTTTATCTGTACTTTATTTTTGTATTACTGATCTTTTCCAGTATTATTTTATTATCTTTTCTACTGTTAATACCATTTTCATTTGTACCTTTATTGTAACTTGTATTGTTTGCATTTTACTTTTTACTCGTACTATTTTTTTTCCTTGTTACTTGTATACATTTCAATGTTGCTTTAAGTTTTTTAATGGTACCCTCTATTTCAATCGTACTTTTACATGTTAGTTTATTACTATATGATAATTTCACTTACTCTCAACCGTCTTAGTCTATTTATTTTTATTCCTATTGGATCTCTACTCCGTTTACTATTTTATTTTGTTCTCTTATTATTATCTAGTAGTTGTCTATTGTTACTTTCACTCTCTGTTAATTTTCACCATCTTCATTTTCTACCTTCTGTATGTCCACTTGTATTGTTTTATTTCACTTTGTCTTCACGTGTACTATGTCCTCTGTACTTGTACTACTGGCAATATCACTTCGCCCTTGTTTACTCTTATCTTTCAAGCTATTTTATTTTATTTGATGCTAGTGCATCTATTTACAATTCTGTCCACAATTTATTATTTTTCTATTGTTACGTTCATTCTCTGTTAATTTTACCATTCTCATTTTGATCTTCTGTATGCCTACTTATACTGTTTTATTTCACCTTGCCTTTACGTGTACCATTGTCCTTTTACTTGTACTATTTGCATGGTCACTTCGTCTATGCTTACTCTTATTCTTTCATTTTTATTCTATTGTATCTATCTACAATTCTGTTTACAATCTATACTATTTCCATTAACGTATTTAATCTGTGTATTTTATTTCCATTTGTGTTTTTTAAAAACACTCGATTTCAAACTGTTTACGGTTGGGGTTGTGTGGGCTTGTGTGGGGGTTCTGTCATTTTTTGTCTCTGTTTATCAATCCCAAATTTCGGGGTTCAAAAAGTGCTGCAACTCTATTATCCAACACAACTCTAATGTAATGTCGACCTAAGGAAACGAAGAGGACAGGTTGGGCCAAAAAAACGTACTTCAAAACACGTAGAGAAATCGCAAAATGAAGGTCGGAGTAATCAGGTTTGATCTCATCGTGTCCGCTTCGGAGGCACGCGCGTGCACCACTGCTGGGGCGATCCCGACCCCTCATTAAACAAAAAAACCTATTGACAGACACGGAAATATGGTTGCCGGACCCACACATTTATGGTAAAGTCACCTCAAAGAAACACAATGAACTGTAATTCATTCTAAGTCTAAAACAAACAAGCTCACCTAATATCAAAACACGGAAATCTGAAGAACAATCTCACAACGAATTGTATTGAACATAAGGGACTAAAAATTATACAAGAACAACCCGTAAATATGTTACAAAAAACCCGTAAATAATATACATATACAGTGAATCCCAAATAACCTGAACTCCAGTGTAGATCCAGTGCTATAACATGGTTAGCTCCGAAAAAATGCTCCTCGGTTTCCACTGCCACCTTGACACCGAAGAGAAAGCGGATGCCTTCGAAACAAACTAAAAACTCGATTGACGGTAGTGCACCAAACGGACCTAATAAAATAAAAAAATCATAAATGAAAATACACAAAAAAATCCGGTACCTGGCGTAAGGGAAGCTGGCCAACCGATGGAGAACTGAGGGCACGAATCACAGCCAATCAAGCCGCAACAAAAATAAGAAAATCATCAAGCCTGTACCGGAGAATACAGGCGCAGGTCACAACAGAAGAACATGACTTTTTCCGGTTTACCTGAAAAAGGAAACATATTTCGCATAACATAGACCACTACTGTTCAACACAAACATTAATCATGGAAAAACCCCTTGTATAACCGGGGGCACTATGTATTTTTGTTTCTCTGCTTTGATTTGGGCTTTTGCAATTTACTATTATGTGCGTAATTTTGTTTGCAATCAGTAAATCCTTTTGAAGCAATTGGAGGCAACTGTAAACACCATAGGCCCGCACAAGTAGTTCATCAAAAACAAGCCGGGTGTGCGAACGTTTTTGCAGTAATTATGGAAAAACCCTTGTATTTCTTGCGCTGCGTGGGTTGTTTCTGCGTTTTGGCTTCAGTTTTGTTGTTCGTTGTTCGTGGTTTCTCGTTTGTTTTTATGGTTGGAACCGAGTTTTGTTCGCAAAAACTGGAGCCGGCTGCGAAAAGCACCCTCAATCCAAGATGGAGGCGCAAAAATTGTTTGCCTTAATAATTAAAAATTGTTTGCCTTTTGCTATTCGCTGTATCTGCTGGTCGCTGTTTTTTCGTTGTTGTTATTGTTGGTTTGGTTGAAATCGCTAATTGGTGTAGAAAACTGGAGCCAGCTGCAAAAACATCAGGAGTAATCTATGAAATCAAGATGGATGCGAAAAGTTTACACTAATCAAAAACCCCTTATATAACCTTCACGATGTTCTGATCCGCGTCTGGGTCGACTCCTTGTTACGTTGTAACACCAATTGATATTCTGAGAAAACGTTGCAAAAGTTGCCTGGAGCAAACAATTTTTTCAATCGGATCCACAAAAAAGGTTTAGTAGTTTTAAGTGCGGCTACCAAAAATCCGTGTACACAACCAATTATAACCAACTAACTCTGAAGCGACGAGAAGGCGGAAACGGCTGAAGGCAGCCAACATACGGAGAGCGGCACACACCAGTTACTCACCACACTAGAAACGACCCTGGAAATAAAATGAAAGTACTAAACAAAAGGAGTGAAATCGTTGGTCTGAAACAAGACCAATTACAGAAAAAAACTTGAACAAGAGGGAATGTAGTGAAACGGAACAAAGAAAAACTCCGCCATCGTCCAAGCACGGATTACAGGAAATGGTAAAAAACGGGCAGTTAAAGTAAAAAAATTACAGACAATTCATTAAACAAAACTGCGAATGCGGAAAATGTGGAAATTCATAGTGAAAATAATTAAGCTCAAGTGTTAAGGAACATAAAGTGCAAAAAGAAAAATTGCCTGGCAAAAAAGTGCAAAGCGAAAAAACTTAGATTAATGGCAAAAGGTGGGAAGAATGAGAAATGAAAATGTTCTGATAGCCAAGGTTTAAGCTCAATAATAGTGAGCATAATATACACAAAAACAGGAAGGGAAAAACATTAGCGGGAAAACTGTGTGGGAAAGTGAAAAAGTGGGAAACTGAAAAATTGCAATTGAAGAGTCAAAAAAGGCAGCAAAAAACGAGACTGGAAACCACGGATCAAAATGAAAATGTCTCCAGGAAAAGAACAAAAACGACTAACAAGGTGATTTAATCGGGCAGACTCGAAGTACAAACAAAAAACGGAGAAACAATAAGCATAAAAGAGCATGCAAAAAATCGGTAAGTTTTTATGAGTCACAATTTTAGAAACAATAAACATGTACAATATTACAAAAAAGCGTGTATAATATTAGAAAATTCCAAAACACACATTATACCACCGGTGCAATGGGCTAAGGCCCATCGGATGGGGAGAAAAAATACCATACATATGTACGTAGTCACAGATGCCACAACTGCATCCGGCCGGGAATTCCACCAATGTCATGCCGGCAATGACAGACGCCATGACGAGCAGCCACAAAACAAGCTGATCACGGATGGATGAAAACATATGACCCCATGCTCGCATATAGGAGTCATCCGCAAGTAAGGAAGGCAGCCAGTAACAACCCGGGAAAAACATGGTTTACACAACTGACAACAAGAAACCTAACAAACACCCAAAACAAACAAAACCATGACAGCCGCCATGGTTGGGCAAATCACGACCCAATATGAGAAGGATGAAATTAGAAGAAGGAAATACAGTAAATATGAAAATAAAAACAACAAAATACAATCAAAAAATACAATCAAAATAGTATCGGGTATCTCGTTTACATGATTAGTGCTTGGTCGGTGTGAAGCAATGTCTTGAATATTGTCGACACCATCCGAACACATTTGTAAACGATATTTTAAACGGTAGTGATTGATATACAAGGTGTGGTGAATTAATTTTGAGTTGAAATAACGAATCTAAATATTAATAATCTAAATATTAATAAATAATAATAAAAAATTGAAGGATAGTTAGTAAAACAGAAACAGTGTACAAACCGTGTAATGAAAGTAAAATAAAAACTATTACTTCGCTATTATTATATTTATCTCTATGTTTCATTTCTATTCAAAATTATTATAATTTCTGATCGTATTATAAAAATTTCCATTTTAGACATTCTACGCCCCATTATTGACCGTGATCAAGGATAAGTTAACGGGGTCATCCTTCCCATCTTAATATTAAAAAATTTTTTAAAAAATTTTTAATAAGCGTCGGAAAACGATCCTTTGGAACTGCACACACTTCAGTGGGTATGCTCCAGGAAAGTTTAGAAGATATCATACAAAGACAAAAATCCCACTGACGAGTCCAAGTTTTAGGCATTGGACGAAAAACGTTTCTGGGAAACGCCTAAATAACGTAAGCCGTTCCGGCATAATGTTCGACAGACAATCTATTAAGAGGATTGCCCTTAGGGAACCTCTTGGGATTGTCTGCAACATTATTTTGATTTGCAATATAAACATTTTTGTTTTGTTTGTTTTGTTTTTGTGTTGGATTTTGATTTTTTGTTTTCTTTGTTTACTATGTTTGCGGTAGATCAGGGTGTCGAGTGGTGACATCTTATGAGCTACACACAGTTGCGTGCATTTTGTACACGCAATTGATATATTGTTGCTTACGCGTTGAGTAATGGGACTGTCACGTCTTGCCTTGGCTCAGCATGTCTATCGGCGATGTGGAGCCAAGGCGTACAGCCTCCGTTGGTTCCTGTAGTGCTCACACCTGGGTAATTTTTTGCTTCTTTAAGCTGCACGGTGTGCGTATGCGGTCGCGTTATACCCAGTCGTACATTTATACATTTATTATTTATTATATATTTACTCTTCATTTGTACATCTTATATCTCTACACTTACTTCATACATTTACAATTCATTTTTTCTACCACGCGCAAATTGGAAATTATACTTTTACTTCTCACATTTACTTTCTACATTTACATTTTTATTATTTTTCTACAAGTTCGTGTCTCCCATAGTTTCACATTTGCATTCCACATTGTACAATATTTCCATTTTGCAATTTCTGGAAAATCTTTTTGCATTTTTTTTGCAGTTTCTTACATTCTACATGGACAATCACTGTTTGCACTACAATTATATTAGCTATACTAGCTACTCCAATTTTCCCATTTTCCAGTCTCATTTTCATTCAATAAAGGCAAGAATTTTTTTCACACATCTACAATTGCACATTAACTATTTTTCAGAATATCTGCAAGCATAGGATATATCTTGTATCCTAAAGTAAGATAAGTTATTATATTCTTGTACCCGGCCACTGTACCCGGGGTTAGATATTTTTTGTAAAGGTAATGTCATAGGCAGAATAGAATAATAAAAGTCAGTCAAAATATCGGGCGGTACTGACTTTTATGCGTAGGGACTAAAATCAGTTCAACGACAAATGAAGTCAATCAAGTTAACGAATTTTTAAATTAAATTATAGTGAAAGCGCCAGCACCGTACCCATTGGGTCACATTTATGTGAACCCTCGAGTACTTGTGCTGCTGCTTACTCACATTCTAGGCTTGCCGGTAGAGAAACTCGATTACGCACAAAAAGTCAAAAATTCTTCAATTCGACTGAAAGTTATTTCACTCGAATTGGTAAGACGTGAAGAAACGCGGAAAAAACACAAATCTTTTACTTTTGTGGTTGCAAAAAACTTGCTATGTTAAGGGAAATTCCGGAATTTTTCCAAAACATTTAAATATTTCAAAAAAAATTTTTTCCTTTGAAGCCTCAAAACTTGGGCTAAAAACTTTTAAATTTTTGTACTAGCTAGGAATACCAATTAACTCTGAGAAGGGAGACGTTAAGTGTGTTAGGGTTCCATGTCAGGGTACCCTGTCCCGTGGGGAATAGCAAATCATAATATTTAAAAACATTAGCACCCCGCCTCACTCTGGTTGCGTCGGACCCTTTATGCTGCTTTCAGATCGTCTGGGACGGTACGAGGTTAGACACTCCAGAGTGCATGACATCTCCTTCCTGGACCATATCTACTGATATATCCAGGCTGGGATGCATGACAGTACAGCGAAGATGCGACCACCATACAATTCCTTTTTGTTATGTAGGTGGTCTACAATCCTGTACTTCCTCAGGTTAGTTAAAATCACGCTTATTATCCTTAAAAACTTAGAAATATTGTAAATGGTAAAACAGGGATAGCGGACGAAGCCCACAGGTGGACTGTCGGCCTAAAGTCGGACTTTGTCTGGCGTCACAGCTAACTACCTGGTTTTGGCCCACTCCCCTATCACTCCACACCATATTAGCTTATTACCAGTAGCCGTATCGTATCTTTTTCACTACTTTCTCCTACCTCTACTTGGTATACTTAAGACCGTAGAAATATTGTACATGGCAAGGAGGGATAGTTGACGAAGCCCACAGGTGGACTGTCGGCCTAAAGTCGGACTTTGTCTGGCGTCACAGCTAACTACCTGGTTTTGGCCCACTCCACTATCGCCCCACACCATATTAGCTTATCACCAAGTATTTACACATCGCATAAAACTTAAGAAAACTCTCCTTTTTGCAATCATTCTCGGCTAAAATCATCTATTCTACACTATACTTAACATATCATAGCAAAATTACTAACGCTTAGCAGTGCCCCTCGCGAATAGATAGCCTCAATTTGTACACGCTCTTTCAATTATGACTCCAATCAACCTCTATATAAGCATCATGCCGATTCTTATAAAAACCAATAAAAAATCGTCTACACCTAATAGATTTTTCCGCTACATTTTTTACAGCCTCCAGACACCGATTTAATGTGCTACAAGATTTTTAACTTATAACTGGAATTTCACCATACCTTTACACAAAAATCCACAGACAACCACAACCGCACCCCCATTCGCCACTGGCAAAACACCACCATCTACTAATCTATACATTGAAAATTTTTTATTAATCTTGCTGAAAATTACATTTTTTTCACACTAGCCTTCAGCACCAGTCTACCACAGACCAGTCTTATTATTTTTATTTTTTATTTTTTCACACACATGATATTATTCGCACATCGCTTGTGTAAGTTATACACACACAACGGCCGTGTGAAATAATTAAATTGTTTACATTAGGCGCGTAGTTACCATTATATCACATCTGATCATACAGTTATGTGTGTGAGAAGGTAGACTCATTAAGGTACTTTCTTTACAACATTTCTCATCTATGCCGTTATGCGCATATAATAAATGCTGTTCTTGCTTCCCTTTCAAACAAACCTTTGTCTGCTGCCATGCAATTTTTGTTATGTTTAAAGACCGCTGCCTAGAACTGATAATTTTCCTTGCTTCCTCTGATCGATAGTCGCTAGAATAAAAAACAACATTCTCATACCATCCACATAGACACCATTTTGAAATTGTTTCTGCACACAAATCTTCAGTGCCATAGCAGATTACACTCATAACAACTATCTATTCGGGTTGATATTTCCAGCCTGAGATCCAGTTGTTGTTATGTTTATATATATAAATCCTTTCTCACTGTCGGTGAGCATCAGGCGATCCTTTTTCCGCATCAAGCTTTGATGCCTATTCTTTTTCCCTTTCAAACCTTCATCCGTTGTTTACAACCCCTGTTTTGTTCGCCACCATAATGAGGATGGTCATAAAACAATTAAAAACAAAAAGGTCGCCACAACAAAACCCAAACAGACACACGCTTTGCTACTCTCATTCACAAGGTAGAAAACACTTTTCTTGGCTGCCGCTTTGTATTCCGCTGAAACAGATAGCACACCCGGTATTGCAACCAAAATTCATCACCACCATGCACAAATTTACGTAAACAAAAATTCTTCTTCAAGGGAAACCTCGATTTTTATCTCTAATTTGGCGTACATTTTTCGCTCAAAATTCAAGATCACTCCGTCTCACTGGTCAGTCTAATTTTGTGTGTGTCTCGTGCCGGTCTTCAATTGCTCAGGTTCAAGAAATCACCAAAAATGTGTCAGTGAGTTTTTGGAAAGGGTCCTTTAGAAAGGTTTTATTAAAAAAATGCGTCAGTGAATTTTTTGGAAGAAGTTTTCTGAGGAAACTTTTATAAAAGGATTTTTTCTTTCAAATCAGTGTGTGGTGAAAAGAGAAAAATTAACCCTTATTATGACCATTTCAAATTGATCGTGTCGGTTTGACGCACTGTGCCTTATACAATCGGTCAAAAATCTAGCTTGGTTTGTTTTTTCTTTCCTTGGTAACTTCATTAAATTAAGTAGTTGACAATTTACTACTTTATCAATCTTGTTTGTGTCTCATGCCGTTCTACAATGGTTCGGTTACAGAAAAACACCAATAGTGCGTTAGCGACCAAAAAAATTTTTGCCAATGTGCGTTGAAAAAAGAAAAAAGTACTCCTTTTGACCAGATCAAAGCAATCGGGTTGCTTTAACACACAGTGCTTTGTGGGAACGGTTCTTTGGAAAATCAAGCTTGGTTTTTGGTTTTTTTCCCTTCGAAAATTCAAGAAGAAAATTGTAGCTGACAACTCAGAAAAGTTCCAACTCAGAAAACTCCGGGACACAGGCATGATGTAACCCAAACATATCCGAACTACCACACGGGGTCAAGAAGACTCAAAATTAATGTAAGTCTTTAAAATATTTGTAAAAAAACAACTACTAACTTAAATCATACACATAACACTATTTTGGCATGGTTGGGAAAAATCATTAATTTACACACCCTTCACCATTTGAATTATGATAAGTGCAAATAAGCAAATCTATATTTGCTATTTGAACACTGTTAAGAAACAACAACCATAAGATGGTTCCATTTTTACCCCTAAAAAAACCCAATATTTAAAGTCAACTGATGATTCCCCTTGGCAAGGGATGAAAAGCTTTTTGATAGCCAATTCTGCTACCTTCGGGTAGTTTCTCTCTCTCTCTCTCTCAGTATTATTTATACATAGTTCAAGATATTTCCAAATTTATATTTTTTGTTTTTGCCCATATTAATAAAAGGCTCCCATATGCCTTATTTGTCTGGTTTTTTGTTTTATTTTTGCACCCATCTAATATTTGTGATCAGTTGTTAATTGAGCGCTAATACAAAGTGATCAGTTGTTAATAAAAGTGGTTTTTAAAGCGAACAAGGACAAAAGCAACCAATCAAACGAAGAGATGAAAATTGTATTAACATTGGAATGCCTTTTTTAAGGCATAGTTGCTTGCTGGTTTCCTGCTTTGGTTGCGTTTGATCCATCTCGCTTGTAATAATAAATGAAATTATTTTATTCCCTCTCACTCTTAATAAAAATTTGTCAATTTCGTTTAACATTTAGGAATACTACAGAACATAGTAATAGGGATATATTATTGACAATAAAAATCACTGGTTTTGATTATGACAAAATCATACGCGAAACATTTTCTAGCTAGGCTCGAAAACTAATATTTCTAGCTAGGCACAAAAACTAAAATTAATACTTTATACCCTCTTGTCGCGACACATATACTTTTTTCGCGACTAAAACAATTTATAAAAACCTACCGAAATAGAGATTTTGGAGCATAATCTTGAGCTAGCGTAAAAACTAGATAACCTTTAGGTTCAACGGACATTGAGTTTATAAAGATTCAACCTATGTTCTACGGCAATCTTGGCTATTTTCGGTCTCACTTAGACAGTCCTGTCCGTCCACGATACTGACTAGCCTATTTTTCCCACAAAACTCCAGCCGGAGTATGTCCTTCCACCTCGACAACCACGTATAGGTGACTGTTCTTTTCTGAAAATGTGCTCTAAAGAAGTACACTGACACTAACTTTAGTATCGCTTGTCGACACCACATCTGACTTCAGGTTGGGCCATTTGGGGTTCCCCATCTCGTGTCCATGGTCGCCGGATGGTCGCCACTCATACGATGAGTTACCAATACTTACTGCGGACAAAAATGACGGTCATTCACGCCATTACCCAACCTTTTTTTCTACCGAAATAGTTAGGAACATTCTTCTTCTTTACAGACTAGGCTTAGGCAAGCAAGGCTATAACTTTTCAAAATACTTAATTTTCGTTTTTATCAACAAAATATTGACACTGTTCTTATCTTTTCCGTCTCCACCCTTTGTTGCCTGCTGCCTATGAATTAGGTTTGTTTTTTGTTTGCATGTTGTTAAAAAAACAACAGATTATTAGGGACAAAGGAGTAGAATTAACTTAAATTAAAAAATAATCCTTCATAATCTTCCTTTTCAACTCTACTAAAAGATTTTTGGAATATTTTCTTAAAGCCTTTTTAAAAAATATAAAAAATATATAAAAAATATAAAAAATTTTAAAACTTTCATATCTTTAACACATGAGGCGCAACTGTTTATGATGGCATAGTTGCTTAGCTAGGCTAGATAGTCAGGGTCCAAAAACCGATTTTATGCTTGAGATTTTTACATTTTTCTTTTTCCGCCATCATCAGTGAGGATAGCTAAAAATCTCCCTTCTGTAGGTTCGAATGACCATGGGGTCTGAGAAGGGAGACGTTAAGTGTGTTAGGGTTCCATGTCAGGGTACCCTGTCCCGTGGGGAATAGCAAATCATAATATTTAAAAACATTAGCACCCCGCCTCACTCTGGTTGCGTCGGACCCTTTATGCTGCTTTCAGATCGTCTGGGACGGTACGAGGTTAGACACTCCAGAGTGCATGACATCTCCTTCCTGGACCATATCTACTGATATATCCAGGCTGGGATGCATGACAGTACAGCGAAGATGCGACCACCATACAATTCCTTTTTGTTATGTAGGTGGTCTACAATCCTGTACTTCCTCAGGTTAGTTAAAATCACGCTTATTATCCTTAAAAACTTAGAAATATTGTAAATGGTAAAACAGGGATAGCGGACGAAGCCCACAGGTGGACTGTCGGCCTAAAGTCGGACTTTGTCTGGCGTCACAGCTAACTACCTGGTTTTGGCCCACTCCCCTATCACTCCACACCATATTAGCTTATTACCAGTAGCCGTATCGTATCTTTTTCACTACTTTCTCCTACCTCTACTTGGTATACTTAAGACCGTAGAAATATTGTACATGGCAAGGAGGGATAGTTGACGAAGCCCACAGGTGGACTGTCGGCCTAAAGTCGGACTTTGTCTGGCGTCACAGCTAACTACCTGGTTTTGGCCCACTCCACTATCGCCCCACACCATATTAGCTTATCACCAAGTATTTACACATCGCATAAAACTTAAGAAAACTCTCCTTTTTGCAATCATTCTCGGCTAAAATCATCTATTCTACACTATACTTAACATATCATAGCAAAATTACTAACGCTTAGCAGTGCCCCTCGCGAATAGATAGCCTCAATTTGTACACGCTCTTTCAATTATGACTCCAATCAACCTCTATATAAGCATCATGCCGATTCTTATAAAAACCAATAAAAAATCGTCTACACCTAATAGATTTTTCCGCTACATTTTTTACAGCCTCCAGACACCGATTTAATGTGCTACAAGATTTTTAACTTATAACTGGAATTTCACCATACCTTTACACAAAAATCCACAGACAACCACAACCGCACCCCCATTCGCCACTGGCAAAACACCACCATCTACTAATCTATACATTGAAAATTTTTTATTAATCTTGCTGAAAATTACATTTTTTTCACACTAGCCTTCAGCACCAGTCTACCACAGACCAGTCTTATTATTTTTATTTTTTATTTTTTCACACACATGATATTATTCGCACATCGCTTGTGTAAGTTATACACACACAACGGCCGTGTGAAATAATTAAATTGTTTACATTAGGCGCGTAGTTACCATTATATCACATCTGATCATACAGTTATGTGTGTGAGAAGGTAGACTCATTAAGGTACTTTCTTTACAACATTTCTCATCTATGCCGTTATGCGCATATAATAAATGCTGTTCTTGCTTCCCTTTCAAACAAACCTTTGTCTGCTGCCATGCAATTTTTGTTATGTTTAAAGACCGCTGCCTAGAACTGATAATTTTCCTTGCTTCCTCTGATCGATAGTCGCTAGAATAAAAAACAACATTCTCATACCATCCACATAGACACCATTTTGAAATTGTTTCTGCACACAAATCTTCAGTGCCATAGCAGATTACACTCATAACAACTATCTATTCGGGTTGATATTTCCAGCCTGAGATCCAGTTGTTGTTATGTTTATATATATAAATCCTTTCTCACTGTCGGTGAGCATCAGGCGATCCTTTTTCCGCATCAAGCTTTGATGCCTATTCTTTTTCCCTTTCAAACCTTCATCCGTTGTTTACAACCCCTGTTTTGTTCGCCACCATAATGAGGATGGTCATAAAACAATTAAAAACAAAAAGGTCGCCACAACAAAACCCAAACAGACACACGCTTTGCTACTCTCATTCACAAGGTAGAAAACACTTTTCTTGGCTGCCGCTTTGTATTCCGCTGAAACAGATAGCACACCCGGTATTGCAACCAAAATTCATCACCACCATGCACAAATTTACGTAAACAAAAATTCTTCTTCAAGGGAAACCTCGATTTTTATCTCTAATTTGGCGTACATTTTTCGCTCAAAATTCAAGATCACTCCGTCTCACTGGTCAGTCTAATTTTGTGTGTGTCTCGTGCCGGTCTTCAATTGCTCAGGTTCAAGAAATCACCAAAAATGTGTCAGTGAGTTTTTGGAAAGGGTCCTTTAGAAAGGTTTTATTAAAAAAATGCGTCAGTGAATTTTTTGGAAGAAGTTTTCTGAGGAAACTTTTATAAAAGGATTTTTTCTTTCAAATCAGTGTGTGGTGAAAAGAGAAAAATTAACCCTTATTATGACCATTTCAAATTGATCGTGTCGGTTTGACGCACTGTGCCTTATACAATCGGTCAAAAATCTAGCTTGGTTTGTTTTTTCTTTCCTTGGTAACTTCATTAAATTAAGTAGTTGACAATTTACTACTTTATCAATCTTGTTTGTGTCTCATGCCGTTCTACAATGGTTCGGTTACAGAAAAACACCAATAGTGCGTTAGCGACCAAAAAAATTTTTGCCAATGTGCGTTGAAAAAAGAAAAAAGTACTCCTTTTGACCAGATCAAAGCAATCGGGTTGCTTTAACACACAGTGCTTTGTGGGAACGGTTCTTTGGAAAATCAAGCTTGGTTTTTGGTTTTTTTCCCTTCGAAAATTCAAGAAGAAAATTGTAGCTGACAACTCAGAAAAGTTCCAACTCAGAAAACTCCGGGACACAGGCATGATGTAACCCAAACATATCCGAACTACCACACGGGGTCAAGAAGACTCAAAATTAATGTAAGTCTTTAAAATATTTGTAAAAAAACAACTACTAACTTAAATCATACACATAACACTATTTTGGCATGGTTGGGAAAAATCATTAATTTACACACCCTTCACCATTTGAATTATGATAAGTGCAAATAAGCAAATCTATATTTGCTATTTGAACACTGTTAAGAAACAACAACCATAAGATGGTTCCATTTTTACCCCTAAAAAAACCCAATATTTAAAGTCAACTGATGATTCCCCTTGGCAAGGGATGAAAAGCTTTTTGATAGCCAATTCTGCTACCTTCGGGTAGTTTCTCTCTCTCTCTCTCTCAGTATTATTTATACATAGTTCAAGATATTTCCAAATTTATATTTTTTGTTTTTGCCCATATTAATAAAAGGCTCCCATATGCCTTATTTGTCTGGTTTTTTGTTTTATTTTTGCACCCATCTAATATTTGTGATCAGTTGTTAATTGAGCGCTAATACAAAGTGATCAGTTGTTAATAAAAGTGGTTTTTAAAGCGAACAAGGACAAAAGCAACCAATCAAACGAAGAGATGAAAATTGTATTAACATTGGAATGCCTTTTTTAAGGCATAGTTGCTTGCTGGTTTCCTGCTTTGGTTGCGTTTGATCCATCTCGCTTGTAATAATAAATGAAATTATTTTATTCCCTCTCACTCTTAATAAAAATTTGTCAATTTCGTTTAACATTTAGGAATACTACAGAACATAGTAATAGGGATATATTATTGACAATAAAAATCACTGGTTTTGATTATGACAAAATCATACGCGAAACATTTTCTAGCTAGGCTCGAAAACTAATATTTCTAGCTACTTAGGCACAAAAACTAAAATTAATACTTTATACCCTCTTGTCGCGACACATATACTTTTTTCGCGACTAAAACAATTTATAAAAACCTACCGAAATAGAGATTTTGGAGCATAATCTTGAGCTAGCGTAAAAACTAGATAACCTTTAGGTTCAACGGACATTGAGTTTATAAAGATTCAACCTATGTTCTACGGCAATCTTGGCTATTTTCGGTCTCACTTAGACAGTCCTGTCCGTCCACGATACTGACTAGCCTATTTTTCCCACAAAACTCCAGCCGGAGTATGTCCTTCCACCTCGACAACCACGTATAGGTGACTGTTCTTTTCTGAAAATGTGCTCTAAAGAAGTACACTGACACTAACTTTAGTATCGCTTGTCGACACCACATCTGACTTCAGGTTGGGCCATTTGGGGTTCCCCATCTCGTGTCCATGGTCGCCGGATGGTCGCCACTCATACGATGAGTTACCAATACTTACTGCGGACAAAAATGACGGTCATTCACGCCATTACCCAACCTTTTTTTCTACCGAAATAGTTAGGAACATTCTTCTTCTTTACAGACTAGGCTTAGGCAAGCAAGGCTATAACTTTTCAAAATACTTAATTTTCGTTTTTATCAACAAAATATTGACACTGTTCTTATCTTTTCCGTCTCCACCCTTTGTTGCCTGCTGCCTATGAATTAGGTTTGTTTTTTGTTTGCATGTTGTTAAAAAAACAACAGATTATTAGGGACAAAGGAGTAGAATTAACTTAAATTAAAAAATAATCCTTCATAATCTTCCTTTTCAACTCTACTAAAAGATTTTTGGAATATTTTCTTAAAGCCTTTTTAAAAAATATAAAAAATATATAAAAAATATAAAAAATTTTAAAACTTTCATATCTTTAACACATGAGGCGCAACTGTTTATGATGGCATAGTTGCTTAGCTAGGCTAGATAGTCAGGGTCCAAAAACCGATTTTATCCTTTTTTCCTCTGCTTCTTCTCTAACCAGCAGCCTAGGTTATATGATGACCAGGGTCCCTGCTTCGGCTAAGGCCACGAATGAGGGCAGTCAGGTATACCCAACGGTCATCCGATCTAGAATCTTTCATAACTAAGTTTCAATCCTAAAAACTCCCTAGTAGTGTAGAATAGAAAAAACACTATAAAACACACACACAAAAAACGCCAACCCATTCACACTACACCCCCCTCCCCATAATCCACACCAAAATAAAAATCACGAACAAATAATTAACAAAAAGATAACAACAATGAAACTAAAGATAAAAATAAAGATAACAATGAAACTAATAATAAAAAAAAAAAAAATAAAAATAATAATAAAATTAATAATTATTTAGTAAGTGACCCTTTTTAATTGCTAAAAAGCCCCCAGAACTGCCATTTTTCAGGGTTTGAGATCGACCCTCCCCTATATAAAAAATACGCATCACCCATAGTTATGGGTAAACAATAGAGGTGAACACATCAGTTAGTATGTGTTCAACTCTCGTTGGGTTTAAGTTCCTTTAAATTTTGTAATTTTCCCCTCCCCATCCTAATAATTGCTTAAAAACCTCCAGAACTGCCATTTTTCAGGTTTTGAGTTTGACCCTCCCCTATATGGAAAAATTTTGCATCACCCATATTTATGGGTATGCAATAGAGGTGAACACATCAGTTAGTATGTGTTCAACTCTCGTCGCGTGTGGTCGCTGTCTTCCTGAGGAATGGTAAGTGGTTTTTAATTTTTCGCCTATTAATTTATATTATATTATATCATTATATATTATATTATATTATTATCATCTAGCAATTATTATATTATTATCATCTAATAATTATTATATTGATTAATTATTATTTAATATAATACTCATTAATGTCTGTCGCCTTTTGAGGCAATTTTAAAGAATTAATTGTCTCCTTTAGCCATTATTGGCCATTTTCTGTGTATGTATGGGTGATTGCACACATACTAGTTATGTTTGCAAGCGCTTATATATGCAAAAAGCCCACTGATGAGTCCCTTTCAGGCCAGGGACGAAAAACGTTTCTGGGCGTGCCTGTAACGTAGTTTTAGGCAAAAAGACCTACTTATGATTGTTATGGGAGGGTCTTTTATTGACACTTCTATAACAATTTTTGTTTGTTTCCCGGTTTTTGTTTGTTTTTGTGTTTTTTGTGTCAATGTTTTTCATTTTTGTTTTGTTTTTAAATTCTCAACATATTCTTATATATATCGTATACCTTATGTATACCTTATTTTTATATATATTTTTTGTCTATATTTATATAATTACTGGGAAATAGTGCTAGGCTAGCAGCTTTAGGAAAAATTTTTGGAAGTGGGGTAATTCATTAGTTAGTGTATTTGTGTAGTTTCACCGCACCGCAAAATAACAATAATAGTAATGATGACAACAATATTAAACAATATATGATAATAATAATTTATTTATTAAACTAAAAATAATAACAATAATAGTAATGATAATAAACACAATAATAATAATGACAATAATAATAATCCCACCACAACATACACAAAAAACAGGGCAATGAGACGATCGGTTCACCCCACGAACCAAACACAATACGAACAAAAAACGAGTCATCACTTTTTACCACAACAAACACATTTTTCACAAAGCTGTAAGCAGTCAGATTCTGGTACAGACAATCATGAGTGCGGGGGAGAGGAGAAGGCTGCTCACCTGCCAACCGTCACAATAATTGATTTTCAGCTCTGCACATTAGGGTCCATCTACGCCAGTGTGTAACTAATATATACGTGTCCTGACATTCGTCCAGTTCTTATGCATCTAATTTCGCATTAATATCACTAATTCAACACAAGCAGACATTCCGCACCTTCCATACTCTTCCAGTTGTATGCATCTAACTTCGCATTAATTTTCTCAATAAAAAAACATTTGCAGATATTCTGCACCAAAGAAGGAAAATATTTTTCCATCAATGGCGTTACACACAACAGATAGGGACAAAAACATATGTAATCGGTCTTCTCTTAGGCTGGTCTGGTATCAAGATCCAGGATAGCTGGGCGCCATTGTACACAAGCTAGAGTTGATGGGGTTCTCCGGGTCATGTCCTCCACATTCGCCGTTTTTGACAGGTTAGTTAGTGGAAAATTAGAAGTTTAGCCAAACTTTTTTAAAATAAAATAAAATATATGTAGGTATATGTAAGCAAAATTGTAAACCTAGCCTTAGATTTATTTTTATTAATTTTAAAATAATTCCCAATCTTAATCCCACCTCCATTTTCTATTCCTATTTCTATAAAAATTCAATTTAATCCGGTTTTTAAGTTCAATTTTTAATCCTAAATTTTCAAGTTAATTCTCCTAAATTTCAACCGGTTTAAAATTTAGTTAATTAACAAAATTAACTTTTAATTCTAAAATTTCCCCCTAAAATAGTTAAATTTATTAAATTTACTTAATTTAATAAAAAATGGTTTTTTAAAATAAAATCCTAAATTAGTATTTCCAATTTATTAAATTATTGTATTCCCGAATTTATTCCAAAAATTTTTTCCCTAAATATTTAATTTAATTCAATTTAACCCCTCCCCATCCCAATAATTACCATAGCCCCTACAAATTTGCTATTTCTCCGGTTTGACGTCGACCCACCCCTGTATTTTTTTAATTGCATCACTCATGCCTATGAGTATGCAGTTGAGGTGAACACATAAGTCAGTATGTGTTCAACTCTCGTCGCGTGTGGTCGCTGTCTCCCGGAGGATTGGTAAGTGGGTTTTTTCTTTTTCCTTTTCTTTTTAATTTATTTATATCTATTATTATATTTAATTTATTTATTTATTATTATACATTTTTTTCAACAATTGGTTGTATTTAGTTATTGTTTGCTTCTACGAAGCACATTATGTAGCATGTGCTGGAATGGGCGGCACATGTGTGTCATGCATTCCATGCATGTGTTATATATATATATGTTGTATGCATTTTGCATCGTGCTGGTGTGTGGTTTGTTACACACAGCACTTCTAGTGGTTTTCTGTTTGCCATTTTCTTGGCATTTCTCTGTCTGATATATGGGTGATTACACGCACACTAGCTGTGTGTGTAAGCACTTATATATAGTAAAAAACCCACTGATGAGTCCCTTTCAGGCGAGGGACGAAAAACGTTTCTGGGTGTTGCCTGTAGAGTAGTTTGGGCATAAAGGCCATTCTCTAACCGTTATGGGAGGTTCCTTTTGGAAGCTTTCACAACAGTTTTTGTGTTTGTTCTCCGGTTTTTGTTGTTTTTTCATTTTTTGTTTAATGGTTCTCGTTTTTGTTTTGTTTGTCTTTTCTCATTTTTTTGTGGTTTTTTGTTCTGTGATACCTTTAGTATCACTTTTACAATTATTACATCAAATATATATATATTTTTACAGCTAGAATAGGTAGGACTAGGGTTTGTGATGTAAGGGAGTAGCTAGCTAGTTCACCGTAAGTATGTTACATGCCTCCGTTAGAGGTAGGCACAATCACGGGCATGACAGGGATGTTAGGGTAGAACATAACAGGCATACCTTCAGATTCTTCCGATGGGGTTAAATAGGTAGATAGTAAGCATAATTTTTATGCGTTTGCGGGTTAATTGTTAGCCAGTGTATATTGTAGAACCACTTAATTTTTATTAATTTTAAAATAATTCCCAATTTTAATCCCACCTCCATTTTCTATTCCTATTTCTATATAAATTCAATTTAATCCGGTTTTTTAAGTTCAATTTTTAATCCTAAATTTTCAAGTTAATTCTCCTAAATTTCAACCGGTTTAAAATTTAGTTAATTAACAAAATTAATTTTTAATTCTAAAATTTCCCCCTAAAATAGTTAAATTTATTAAATTTACTTAATTTAATAAAAAATGGTTTTTTTAAATAAAATCCTAAATTAGTATTCCCAATTTATTAAATTATTGTATTCCGGAATTTATTCCAAAAATTTTTTCCCTAAATATTTAATTTAATTCAATTTAACCCCTCCCCATCCCAATAATTACCATAGCCCCTACAAATTTGCTATTTCTCCGGTTTGACGTCGACCCACCCCTGTATTTTTTTAATTGCATCACTCATGCTTATGAGTATGCAGTTGAGGTGAACACATAAGTTAGTATGTGTTCAACTCTCGTCGCGTGTGGTCGCTGTCTCCCGGAGGATTGGTAAGTGGTTTTTTCCTTTTCCTTTTCTTTTTAATTTATTTATATCTATTATTATATTCAATTTATTTATTTATTATTATACATTTTTTCAACAATTGGTTGTATTTAGTTATTGTTGCTTCTACGAAGCACATTATGTAGCATGTGCTGGAATGGGCGGCACATGTGTGTCATGCATTCCATGCATGTGTTATATATATATATTTTGTATGCATTTTGCATCGTGCTGGTGTGTTGTTTGTTGCACACAGCACTTCTAGTGGTTTTCTGTTTGCCATTTTCTTGGCATTTCTCTGTCTGATATATGGGTGATTACACGCACACTAGCTGTGTGTGTAAGCACTTATATATAGTAAAAACCCACTGATGAGTCCCTTTCAGGCGAGGGACGAAAAACGTTTCTGGGTGTAGCCTGTAGAGTAGTTAGGCACAAAGGCCAATTTCTGACCGTTATGGGAGGTTCCTTTTGGAAGCTTTCATAACTGGTTTTTTGCTTGTTGTTTTCGGTTTTTGTTGGTTTTTTGT
Source organism: Myopa testacea (assembly GCA_949629155.1). Lineage (NCBI taxonomy): Eukaryota > Metazoa > Arthropoda > Insecta > Diptera > Conopidae > Myopa > Myopa testacea. Next base: position 196,027 of record OX451346.1, read on the forward strand.
TTTTTGTTTAATGGTTCTCGTTTTTGTTTTGTTTGTTCTTTCGCATTTTTGTTGTTTTTCTTGCTCTGTGATACTCCTAGTATCACTTTTATTATAATTATTATATTATTATTATATATTATCATATTACATTTTTACTAAACATATATTATCTGACAGCTAGAATAGGTAGTACTAGGGTTTGTGCTGTAAGGGAGTAGCTAGCTAGTTCACCGTAAGTATTTTTACATGCCTCCGTTAGAGGTAGGCACAATCACGGGCATGACAGGGATGTTAGGGTAGAACATAACAGGCATTCCTTCAGATTCTTCCGATGGGGTTAAATAGGTAGATAGTAAGCATAATTTTATGCGTTTGCGGGTTAATTGTTAGCCAGTGTATATTGTAGAACCACTTAATTAAAACAGTCCCCGCAACCTAACATATACACTGAGACCCTAGATGGACCGTTGATTGGCAACACAGCATCACCGGACTGAGCAGTCCGCCCAGCTAAAGACATGTTCAGACGAAAAAACAAGGTCTCTGCCTTCGTATAGACGGGCACTCCTAAAGAATGCTCTGGGAACAGCTTACTCACCACACCAACTAATTCCTCACAACAGTAACGGATACCACGGTTATATACTGGCAGTTGATCCACAACATCACCCTCGAGTTGACTATGTGCGTCTACACCGACACTCAAGGGTGAACTACGTAATGCTTGCTGAGACATCCTCCGTTCTTTACGCATCAAATGTGTCCTCATTTTCCTCCGACTAACCCCCATATACCAATTTATGGTCTCATCATTTAAACACGAATAGATTTCTCGATAACGGTCTAGGAATTCATTAACTATAGTCATGCGATCACATAGGCTATCTCTACCAACGTACTTCATTTCCACACACGGTTGTTGTAAGAGCTCGAAATATATCATCGCTACCAGGAACCGTGGATACATGTTTTCACGAAATCGACACTCCAACTCACATAAATCAGCATACAAATATTGATTACTCGTACGCACCACTATCCGGTCTATATAAGCTTTCAATGTGGCTTTTTTCCATGTGAACCGGTCCCGAGATAGGAAGTGGATCATACGCATCGAGGACATAGGTTTATGGTAGACGGAGAAACTGATAGCCGATGAGGTACGGTGAATCAACAAATCTAAAAATGAAATAGTACGCCTATCACCTTTATCTTCTTCTCGCTCAATAGTGAGATCCAAATGTGTCATTCGCTCGAATTGGTATTTGAAACGTTCTATACTATCTGTCGGAATATATACTAGAACGTCATCCATGTACTTCCAGAAATATATTACACCGTTATCATCAAATAATGTCTCCTTATGTTGCTGCAATTGGAAATCAAAAAGAAGCGTAGCTAATAAACCAGAATCGCAGGCACCTTGTGGTAACCCCCGGACTTGCCGATATATATCATCTTCATAACAACAAAAGTTAGCTACTTCAAAGCAAAAACGTACACACGAAAGCAGCAGCCCCGGTCCCACCATACAATTGTGCATATAAGTGTCCGAATGTACTAACATGTCCAAACAGCCATAGATCCTGTCTCTACTCATCCGAGTATACATATCTATCACATCGAATTTGACAAACTCGTAGCCTTCACATATGGGTATGGTTGATAATTCCAGCACGACGTCCTCCATTCGTCTGACATTCTGTGGCAAAAGTTTATCACGGAACACCGGTTGAAGGCATTGCACCACGACTTTTTGCAATGGAAAAGTATACCACGATCTAGTTCCGCATATGGGCCGACACGGCATATCTGGCTTATGGTCCTTCAACAGACCATAAAGATAGGGCAACCGGACGCCACCACTGACTTGCAAACTTTGCAATAATTTACTTATTGCCCTCGGGAACGGCTTTCGCTCGACTGGAGCAGACTTATACACAGCATTCAACCGCTTAGACAGCACACAAAATTTTTGATGGATCCTCGTTTGTTCTTCCGCAAAAACGCCACCGAGGTACGGCTGATAATACCCCTTAGCTATACACGCACCTATCCAGTATTGCATTTTTCTCGCATACTGAGCCTTCGACATTAGTATTACTTTCTTACCCTTGTCGGACTGTACTAGTATCACCTCTGGGTTAGCCTTTAAGAACGATAGGGTCTCATCTCACATGGAACCGAGTAAACGATCCATATACTGTGCTCCAAACTCCCCACGACGCTGATTCGGATGGATCACCCTCACGTACTCCTCACGCACTTGGGACAGACACTCCTGTAGATACATTTCAGGGTTCTTCCCACATGCAAGGAAACCATCGTGAATGTAAAAGGCAGTTTCCATCACGTCCATCACTCCTATTGCAGCAGGCACAGCAAAACGAGGCCCATAGCTTAACAGAGTACTCACAACTCGAGGTACGTCTAGATCTGTCAAATTCATGAACCCTCCGGCAATGGGAGCCGGACAGCACAACGGTGAAAAAGGGATTAAATTAGATGGACCTAATTCAGCCACACCCAACAGATTCAGTGGTACTAATCCGGAACGGGATAAATGCTTCAATGAGACGGAATCAGGCCTCTTAGTCCAACCCACTGACCGCATAAGTAATACTTGGATTAACAATGAATGGTACACTGAAACAAACGGATATTGGGTTACGGAACATCATTCACATCATAAAGACAAAATAAATAATGGACTACTGAACATCAAGCATACTATTAAGACGTAATTGGCTTTGTATATAACCCCACACCCCTTAGGTCTCACACGGATTAACCAATGTAACATCGAATGAGCCAATCCACTTATGGATGCCATCAAACACCCAACTATATCATAATATATAACAACAAAATAACTCGGTGTAACAACATAACAATATTATAACATCTTCAACTATTAGGTATGATGACACAAACGGACAGTTGTATCTCACGTACACAATATGAGGACCATTAGTGTCTATCTCTGAACGCACTTGGATATGTACGTCCGCCTTCACCACAAAGTTCCCACCTCTACATATGCCGCTGCATCAATACAACAACTGCGGCATCCAAAATTCTGGTGTAGTTCCAAAAATGACTACCAAAAACCTCCAGATCACTCTCTTAGGAGTTAGTTTTCATAACAAGCCAATAGTGGGATTAAAAAAATGAATACCAGTGACCTTCAGGTCACCCTCTTAAGAGTTATTTCCTTGAAGCCACCGGGTGCCTGTGTTAGCCACAACCAACAGTACCCAGCCGCATGTAATGGCTAGTATAACTCCACACATTCTCTACCTGCGTACATATTTCACATGAGACTTGACTACCACCACATACATACACACTTATTTCAGTGCTACAACAACATAATCTATTCCTCTTACGTTGCGACTCATGTAATAGCAGTTGCTATTTTTATCCAAATTCCCATAAACAAAGATTTCTTCGTTACCAATCACACAAGGGCAGAGCACCCGCATGACACACCTGTACACACGTATCTTATATCTGAGAAAGAGAAACCTTCCCATGAAACAAATACCTCATATCTGAATAAAATGATTGTATTTATAATAATACAATAATACAATAACAAACAAAATCTAGAGCTCAATATATGAAACAATAACAAACACACACTATTAAGCTGCTATGAATATTGCATACCAAATAAAAAGATACACATCATTAACTTTAATAATAATACAAAACAAGAACAACTGTTCCTTCACATTCAACATTTTCGGCATTGGCCCATGCTCCTCACCCAGGTAACTTATGGTTACCTGTTCATATAAAAAAACACCCCCTGATAACCCTCTGGCCTCGCTACCCCGAATTCTAATCAATGGCTATGGCCAAATCGCTCACATGAAACTTGCTCCTTACTGGACATTGAGATAGCTATACGCGGAATACTTTGGTACACCCGTTCCTGCTCTGGTGTATATGTATCATTATCATCTCCCAATCCCTATACTGGCATTGCATGCTTATACATAAGTCCGACCTGGAACCAGCCACACACATCACAGGCCACCATAACCCTCAGTATCACCAAGAATAGAATATGACAAAAATGAAATACACTTCACCCAACTAAATGGATAGCTACTGCTATAGGATCGGCCAACAACTTCAAAATAATTAGGTTGTACAACAAGATACAAACAAAGCTACTCACATTAATATACTGATAACAAACCTAAAATAGTCAGTGGAACAACCAAATTATACACACTTGTAATATAATATCATACACTTGTAATACATAAATCAAATATAAAACATCCTACATACTCCAGACTAAACTAAAATAATACAATCAAACCTTCGAATGATATCAACCACTTAAAGTATAAAACTGTGCAGTACAATCAAAAATAACCAGAATTATATCAACGATTTTAAAATAAAACTGCCTACCACAATCAATATAACCAAAATTATAACCAAAATTATGCCTATACCATAAATATTTTTTAGTTCGGCCAAAAAATACGTTACAATAATGAAACCACAAAACTACATAGGAATGAGCTCACACACATAGCTATAACCACCACATGGGGTACGGGTTCTTGAACACTTTTCACCTCACAACATAGTTATGCAACGCAAAATAAGTATGATATGCATATAAACAGCTGCATGCAGTTATACTAAAAATAAACAATAATTTACAATATAATACTACTATCTAACTATAACCTTAAGATACAATAAAATCATATGTCTAAAAATTTAACATTGAACTCATAAAGATCTATACATTTAATATCTACAATTATAAGAATAAATTAATAACAATATTATTATAAATCATTAACAGAGTAATAACTACAACACAATTACAATAGCTATAACAACAATAGAATAACAGAATAACCTATAAACATAAAAACAACAACACCATACCATAACTAAGAATTGAGAAATATTCACAAATTCTAAAAACAAAATAAAATAATACCAGGATAACTAAACAAAATATCATCAATGCATCAATATAGAACACATGGAAATAATGTATACACATGAATAAAAATATGTAACATACAAATAATCCTAATACTACTTCAAGATGCAAACACTAAATGTAACCATTAGAAGCAAGAAATAACTATAAGGACCATAAGCTAGAGTACAACACCCATACATAACATAAATAAACCACTGCAGAAAAGGGAGTGAAAATGAATTGTCTATATAAACCCAACTAAATAAAAACTCAACCCTGCCTCACGGATACCAACAACTAGAATACACACCAGAAACACGTTTTACATCAGCAAAATCAAGAGTACATAAAATTTCCAAAAAGACAATAGAATGTCTTCACAACACAAAACTAACGAAAATAAACAAGCCTACACCACAATATTAAGAAAACGGACTACTAATCTACACCGGAAAATTGAACCAGAACACAACCTAAACACAAATTTTATAACACTAACAAGGAAATGGATTACGAAGCTATAACGAGAAAAACATGAACACTACACGCAAGACACCAAAGGTTTCCATAGAGGCCATTAGAACGTGCTCCACCAATTAGATACTACAATTGGTCTCATACAAATACTGAGAAACACAGGAAAATAATGAATAAATGGAATACAAAACATAGAATACTGTTTCCGCACTGAAACTGAAGATTTCCGCTTAACACATCAAGGAACACAGGAATAAAAACGTAAGTAAAACATAAACATATGTCTCAAGGTCTACATTTTTCTTCACAAGCCAAAAATAACAAATAAAACTATCAGTTTATTTACACACACATCATGGAGCATAGGAAAATAATAACAAAAAAGTGTTATTAATGTCAAGTTCACTGGTATTCTTTACAGTCCCAAACTTATAGCTATAAATAACAACAAAATTAAAAAATAAAATCCACCACCTCGAAAAATTATAAACCTTTATATATTATGCAGAAAACCAGAGAAAAACTAGTACATCTTGTTAAATCATAGGTTACTTCATTATACAGTAAACAATTACATCTAACGTTCCAATCTACACTTAACCCTTATAACTCATAAACCAAAATTACAAATAACCCTTATAACTCATAAACCAAAATTACAAATAAACTAAAATAAACAAATATATAAAAAATCCACCATCTAAAAACAATAACCTCGCACTTTACTATCTAGCAAAAACATCCAACATGTCTAATATCCCAATTACGGACACTTCCTATAACTCACAAACCAAAAATTACTGGAATAATTCACAAACCAAGAATAACCACAATATGAAATTTACGGATACTTCCTATAACCCACAAACCAAAATTACTGGAATTTACTGGAACTAATAACAACCCAAACAACCATAAAGAATTTCACTATTTCACAAACTATCGTCTAAAGCTATACATAATTTTGTTTCTTTACTATTCAAGCATATAAAGCAAGCATTTCTAATGTACCCCATTTTCACGGGTACTTCCTATAACTTACATAACTAAAAATTATTGAAATAACCCAAACCAAGAATAACATAAATAACCAAATTTTTTAGTGACACTAACCCACTATCCAAATTACCGGAATAACTCACAAACCACGAATAACTAAAACAGTCACAAAATTTCACTATTTGGAAACCATTTCTAAATCCATACAAACTATTTTCTCCTACTATTAAGCAACTCTATACTCACTGCCACACTTACTATATAATAAAAACACCTAACATTAGGTATACAGTAATGGAAAGGTGCTACACACTTATAATTACAAAACTCACGGCTTCTAGTAATTTCATCTCTAACACTAGAGATCATTTCAGATTGGAAACAATCTGTTACTAGAAACAACTGTTAGGGGTTCCCTTAAGGAACAAAAAGCCCACTGATGAGTCCATAGTAGGTAATGGACGAAAAACGTTTCTGGGCGTTACCTAAAACTATCCTATACGTAGGAATTTCATATGTTGATTGTATGTGATAACTTACACGGTTAAATACTATCAACCAAAAACAACTCATAATTGGGTTTATTGTTTTGTTGTTTTTTTGTTTTTTGTTAAGTAGGCGTCTCATAAATACAAACTAATCTACTAATTCTCAACTCAGAGCAAGAAAGACAAACAGATACATTTTTAAACATAAATAGTATTACTTTATAGTCTCAATCTATAACCTTCAGGAACATCCATCTCGCCTGATTGTAAACCGTTACCAAGGTATATAGCTGTTGGAACTCACACATCACTGAAGCCTGTTGGATATTGAGGAACGTCTCGAACTCCAACCCACCTGTAACACAATGATATGTCTCCGAATTATAATTCCTCACCTGGAATAGAAATCATGTGATATTTATAGATATTATAAAATGGAAAATATATACTAAGATACGATTAACATTACAATACATACAAATAAATATTACAAATAAAATTTGGTTTCCTTATACAAAATGCTATATAATAATTCTATGACACACAAATTCAACTATCAACGTGCAAGCATGAACCCAATTTAAACATTTTAAATCTATATAACACTATGCTAGACAAGGAAATGGACCTTTTATTATATTCTACCACAATAAGTGAAACATGTTGGACGTTATGCAGATTATTCCCCAGCCCTTGTGGTATGGATTCACCCAGGAGAAGGAACAACCAACCCACAACCTGACACACGATGATTAGCCACCATTATAACCTGACAGATCTGGATAGACCCACAGTTAAGTAATTTACGCTTAACTTTCACACTAGCACACAATACATGGAAGAATAAAGTAAAATAGGGAAAATAAAAACACATCTTCGGCTCCTTTTTGTACATACTGGCGCTGACTTCTTTCCCAGATACCACAATAGGAAAAACATAACTATCACAAAGTGGTTGTATTCCAAGGTGCACACTATTGCAATATTGTCTTTGTCGGTCGCCCGAATGTAATTTGCTATAATAATTTACCTATACTACTTACACCATCATCACATGTCTTTTTTCCCCACCTCTATATACTTTTCGACGATGTTTCATTAGGGCCTGAGATGGCCAGGCATTAACTAGTTGTACCTAAATAGTTACTAACTCTGCCACTCACCACGTTTGATATTATATTATACATATACCTCTCACCATCAACGGTCATTGGATCTGATCCTTCTGTGATCCTTTAATTCATGAGGTACGTACTCCTTGATAAATTTGATTCATAATTCGCCTATATAAAAAATAACTCCACTCGCTATGGTTTTAGTTACTGATGTCCATTCAACTTAACTGTATATCATCTTAAAAATTTTCATTTTATTTGCACATTTTACATCTTTATACATTCAATTCTTCATCATGTTTTTATTATTGATGCTCATTAACTTAACTGTAGTCCATTGTAAAATTCCATGTTCCTTGTACATCTTTACACTTCTACACATTGGAAAATTTCGTTTCATCACTATAACTGCGCTTAATTATTATCACCTAACTTTGTTTGTTCTTTCCTAATCCAAACGTTAATCCCATTCATCCATCTTCCAAGATAAGCTCTGCTAATATAAGGAAAATAAAATAAACAATAAACCGGGAAATTTGACTAGATCTAATAATTACGTCAATTAAGTTGTTGCATGACTTACTCACTTTATACTACCACTATAGTCAAGTAGGCGCATTACAGATCATGACATCTTCACATTCACATTATAATCATCACTCTATCATTCCCTTACATACCCCCGTATGAGTCACTATCGCCATCATTACTTTATTACAGGTCACTGTCCTCACTAATGGTATGTTCATTAACTCAGGTCCATATAGAGCCAATTCCAAAGTCACTATCACTATTCTATGTGTGACACCTTATAGTCGGTTTTACAGATCATCAGTTTTACTATTCGTGTTACTGGTGATACTATGCGCTGTTCCCCCATTTACTTGACGTGAGTCAACTCCCCTCTACTTCAACATCATTTCATAACAACAGCATGGATGACTATCAATATGGTTACTGTCGTGTACTCCATGTTCTCACACACACATCCCAAGGAATTGTACTTCAAGGATCCCGCAACTCAATGGCACCACCAATCAGGTGATTCGATAACCTAGTCGGTCGGGCCTCCTTCCTCTCAGCGCTAAGTATAATATTCAACTTACATTTTTCCTTATAGGGTTTGATCCCTGATCCACTTATCCTCTGGTTCTTTTCCTTTTATATTTCCCATTAGTCAGGGACACCTATGGATACCATTTCCTTTATGTGTATATATATCCCTTTGTTTTCTGCACTCCATTCACTAGGAATATCACGCAGTCGGAAAGTGTTGTAAGTGCCTACAATACTAACACACAAGAACAGACAACCAACCTACTGTAGTGGTACAGCACATGTTTCTCCTCTGTATCTAAGACACATACTCCAATATTAGAATATGTATATTTTAGAAAATGACATAGTTTAGTCATAAGGACAAGGCAGTAGGCCGATAGTCACACATAATAGGGATACTTGGGAAAAATGTAGCCAATGCACGTCGCCTTTGGTACCCATTTTCAGACTATTTATACAGACTTTACTTTCTCAATCCTTTTTTTCCAGTTGGTTTCTGAATCTCGGTTCTTGTCCTTGGGTCAAGCCTTATGGGTGTTTTTCTTTTCTTGTTCTATGATGGTTTGGCATCCTCATTATACCTATTGTATTATGTTCATCCTACCTTTAATTTAACCAGAATAGGTAGCAATAGGGTTTGTGATATAAGGGAGTAGTTAGCTAGTTCACCGTAAGTATTCTACATGCCTCCGTTAGAGGTAGGCACAATCACGGGCATGACAGGGATGTTAGGGTAGAACATGATAGGCATTCCTTCAGATTTTTTCGATGGGGTTAAATAGGTAGATAGTTACGCATAATTTTTATGCGTTTGCGGGTTAATTCTTAGCCAGTGTATATTGTAGAATCACTTAATTTGGCAAATGATTGTATAGCAGAAACATAGGTAGCCAGGCAGGAAAAAACTTAATAAACTAATTAGAATTATATTAAATAATTAATTAACTACCTGAAATGATTGGATATTTCTTGTTTCTTTAAACTCCTTTATAACCCTTAAATCAACAAACTCAACAATAACAACACATGAATCTCCGCAGCTGCCGAAAAATAAGTTGTTATTGTAATGCAATGCCGCCACACAGTCGCCGATACGAAAGGGTACGAAAGAGAAGTTGATATCACACAGTCAGCAATTGCTGGCTGAGCAGTTTATCTATAGACCTACTCAGCGACAATTACCATCTATCAATCGTCTATCGATGACAAAATTTTTTTAAAAATCATCCTCCACTTATCCGCACTTAATTATATTCGTAATATGGTATATAAAATGAATGTATGTACGCACAATCAAATGTATACTTAGTCTTAAATTTAGAATTAAATTAAATAATTACTTTTTAAATAAATAGTAAAATTTAAATATTATATAATATTATGTGCACCTCTCGCAGATAATGGTCAAAATCTGTCTTGTTAATTTTACTATAGATTAGCAAAGCAAAAATTTTTCTTTCACAGAATCCCATTGTGCGGTAAATACCTACTATAAATCTACAAAAGTAACGAAGATTCATTAAAGTAACGTCGTTAAAGTTTTTAGTTACTCGTTCTTTTAACTAGTTCAAGAACAACTTCGTTGCTTCAACGTTAACGACCCGAACTAACTTCGTTACATTAACTATAACGATCAGAACAACGATCTTACTTTCGTTACATTAACTATAACGATCAGAACAACGATCTTACTTTCGTTACTTTAACGCTAACGATTGCAAAGTAACTTCGTTACATTAACGAAAACGATCAGAACAACGATCCTACTTTCGTTACTTTAACGTTAACGATTGCAAAGCAACTTCGTTACTTTAACGATAACGATCAGAACAACGATCTTGCTTTCGTTACTTTAACGTTAACGATTGCAAAGTAACTTCGTTACTTTAACGATAACGAAGGCGTCTGTGAAAGTAACGAAGTTAAATTAACTTTAACTATAACGATAACTAGTTAACGATTTAACTAGTTGTGCCCAACTCTGCGGGACACAGGCATGACGTAACCCAAGCATATCCGAGCTACCACACGGTGTCAAGAAGAATCAAATTATTGTAAGTCTTTAAAATATTCATAAAAAAACAACTACTAATTTAAATCATACACACACATATGCTAATATTCACAATACTATTTTTTGCATGTCTCATCATTATTTTACACACCCTTCACCTTTTTAAAGTATGATAAGTGTAATCTATATTTGCTAATTAACAACACTGTTAATAAACAACAACCATAAGATGGTTCCATTTTAACTCCTAAAAAAACCCCAATATTTAAAGTCAACTGATGATTCCCTTGGCAAGGGATGAAAAGCTTTTTGATAGCCAATTCTACTGCCGTTAAGCAGTTTCTCTCTCTCTCTCTCATTTTAATACACTTCAAGTTACTTCCAACTTTTTTTTGCCTCACATTAAATGCCTTACTTGTCTGTTTTTTGTTTTATTTTTGTATCCATTTAATAATCTATTTATTTATATTTATACATACATTTATACATTTATAATACAACGTCTACCTGTGAACTTTATTAATAACTTAACGAATCAGTTGTTGGTTTTTAAAGCGGTTTTGGAAGTGAACACGGACGAAGCAGCCAATCAAATAAAAAGATAAATTTTTATTCATTAAATGCCTTTTTTAAGGCACAGCTGATTGGTGGTTCCTGCTTTGGTTGCGTCTGGTCCGTCTCACTTATATTAATAAATAAAGTTTGTCGCTTTGTTGTTTTAATTCGCCTCGTTTCAGTAATAAATCTGTAATTTTTTTGTTTTCGTTTGTGTAATGATGCAGGGAATACTGTAGAACAAAGTAACAGGGATAAATTGCTGACAATAACAAAGTTTCCTTCTCCAGGACAACTAGGGACAAAACAAAAACGTACGCGACAGCCATTGTAGGTTTAGCTCAGAAAAATTTTTAGGAGAATGTAGCTTAAGCAGGAGAAACAAATGTGTTGAGAATACAGTGTGGGAGGTTAGAGATTGGTAGTTGCTCGATCTCTCACCTCTAAGTCACGCCAACACACCTAGGGAAAAAGCTCTTAATACTCGTTTCTTATCTTTCTCCCGTCGTAGATAGTAATACTTGCTTTCCATAAATTTAATATTTCTATAAATTTAATTCAGCTATACTAATTAAGAGCTGTTGTAAAAATAATATTTTTTAAAGTGTAATATGTTAATTGTTCTTTTTTACAACAAAATCATACGCGAAACCTTTTCCTAGCTAGGCTCAAAACAAAATTTCGGTATCTTAAAGTGATCTAAATCATTATTATCCGGGCTAGATATTTTTTGTAAAGGTAATGTCATAGGCAGAATAGAATAATAAAAGTCAGTCGGAGTATCGGTCGGTACTGACTTTTATGCGTAGGGATTAAAATCAAATCAAGGACAATTTAAGTCAATTTTAGTAAAATTTGAATAAATTATAGCAAGCTCCAGTGCCGTACCCATTGGGTCACATTTATGTGAACCCTCGAGTACTTGTGCTGCTGCTTGTTCACATCCAGACCGCTTATCGGTAAAAAACTCGATCCGCACAAAAAGCTAATATAAAATTTTCAATTCGAATGAAAGTTAATTCATTCGAATTAGAAAGACGGGAAAAACGCGGATTTACACAAATTCTCTACATTTGTGATTGCTTAAAAACTTGTTATGGTTTTGGAAAATTCCGGAGTTTTCCAAAAACATTTAAATAATTTTCTAAAAATTTTTCAAAACATTTGAAGCCTCAAAACTTGGGCAAAAACTTTTAAAAATTTGTCTAGCTAGGAAAACCAAATTACTATTTATTTATCCCCACCCCCTTAATTTCCCACCTTCCCCCTTCCTTATTCCATTAATTTTTCATACCCCTCCCCCACTGACTTGCCGTTGTTCCGGTTGACATCGACCCATCCCTAAATTTCGAAAATTGCATCACCCATGTTATTGGAGTATGCAATTGAGGTGAACACAATTAGTATGTGTTCAACTCTCGTCGCGTGTGGTCGCTGTCTTCCTGAGGAATGGTAAGTGCTTTTTGATTTTTCCCATATATTATATTATATTATCATATATTACATTATATTATTATTATCTAACGATTTTAATTAATTTATTGATTAATAGTTGTTATTTAATATATTATTTATTAATGTTTGTCGCCTCTTAAGGCAATTTTAAACAATGAATTTTTCTCTTTTGGCCATTCTTGGCCAATTTTCTGTGTATGTATGGGTGATTGCACACATACTAGTTATGTGTGTAAGCGCTTATATATATAAAAGCCCACTGATGAGTCCCTTTCAGGCCAGGGACGAAAAACGTTTCTGGGCGTGCCTGTAAAGTAGTTTTCGGCAAAAAATGCCTACTAATAGTTGTTAGGGGAGTGTCTCTTATGACACTTCCATAACATTTTTTGCTTGTTTTTTCGGTTTTTGTTTGTTTTTGTGTTTTTTGTTTCAATGTTTTTCATTTTTTGTTTTGTTTTTTAATTTCTCATTTATTTTGTATACATTGTATACCTGCATGTATACTTATTTATATATTTATATATTGTATATATTTGCATGTATTTGTATAAATAATGGAATAGACTCTAGGTTGTCAGCTAGGCTAGATTGGACATGTAGTAGTATTTACCCATTAGTTAAGTTAGGGGTTTATCCGACCGTCTTGTCCGCTTTACGTACCAGTCCATTTGTGTCCAATTCGCTCGTTGACTGTTACTTAGGCACGGTTTTCCGAGTGTTTACCACTCAATAATCCTACAAAAGACCGGCCAGGATACACCAAGTTACGGTGATATCCCCGAGTCTAAAAATACGTGACGAGGACCAGACAGGTCATTCATGATAGTGTAGGCAGTAGCACAGGTGAGATAAGATATAGCGAACACACATCGGTGAAAAATAACCATGTGATAGGGAATTAGGAACCAGTTAGTTAATGTAATTTCATTGTAATAGTTAGCCTAGCTAGTACAGGCTGTAACCAGATAGGTGTCAAATGACCTATCTCTGAGTCCAACTCAGAGCATTTCCGATGGTTACAGAAGGAGAAGATTTCACATTCTTTCCACCTTTTCAAAAATCTCTGAAGATTCCAATCCTCCAGAGAATTGTCGGTCCGCCACATTTGTTGGTTAACAATTGTCCAAAATCTTAAATATATTTAAGATTTTTAGATTAATTTAAAATTAATCTAAATGGTTAGGTTAGGCACAATCATGAGGTGATGGCAAATGATTGTATAGCAGAAACATAGGTAACTAGGCAGGAAAAAACTTAATTCACTTCTATAACAATTTTTGCTTGTTTCTCGGTTTTTGTTTGTTTTTGTGTTTTTTGTGTCAATGTTTTTCATTTTTGTTTTGTTTTTAAATTCTCAACATATTCTTATATATATCGTGTACCTTATGTATACCTTATTTTTATATATACTTTTGTCTATATTTATATAACTATTGTGAAATAGTGCTAGGCTAGCAGCTTTAGGAAAAATTTTTGAAGTGGGGTAATTCATTAGTTAGTGTATTGTGTAGTTTCACCGCACGAGATCAGAACACATTTTTTAATGTTGTTATAGTAACCGTAAAAAACAAAAACAACATGGAACATTTTAGTACTACTGTCCCTTTTCCCAAAAAGCACATGTTTTTATTATGCAAACAAACGAAAACCACAATTCCAAAGAAAAAGATAACAATTTTTCTAAAGAAAAAACACGAATAGCAGCCATCATTATGGCCCTCCTTTTTTGACGCTAGGAAGTTCTGACGCTGACGCTGTTCGATGTGCTTAAACACTAACAACAAATATGAGAGAACTCTATACCAGAGCGGATCTCTGCTCTAAACAACAATCGACGATCTCTTGACTAGAAGCATTTGTAACGTACGGTACAGCGGTTAATTTGCGAAACCTTCAAGCAAGATCCACGAAATGCAGAACTAATTTTCCTACAATTTTAAATTTGAAAGTGCCCAAGTAGTGTTGAAAAAATATACACACTCTTCAGTCAATAGTTCTGCATCAACAAACGTTGTCATCACCGTATATCGTAAGTAAACTTAAATTTTTAAGAATAAGCTAAAGAAAAAGTTGGAGAGAGACACCACTAAACTGGGAAAACTTTAAATCGGCGAGAAATCGGTCGATTCTTGTGACAATATCATCGAAGTTCAATATTCCTCCTCAAAACTGAAAAGTCCGAGCTATCTTTATTAAAAATAAAAGCAGATTTCTAAGAAGTTATGTATTTATAATAAGTAAAGCAACTCTTTCAGTACTTCGAATTGGTTCTTCATCAATACCATTTAATTATTTATTTATACAAATATCTCTTCGTTATTCTTCCCTTCAATTCGTAATGCAAACTTATTGGATTTCCTCCTCCCGCCTTACCTTCAAGTAATGGTTTTTCTGTTTCTGTAACTCTGAATTAAAGTTAGAATGAACTCTGCAAGTAATAAAAAATAAACGAGGAAACGCAAGAAAATTCTTAAAAGCCGACATCAAAAATAACACGCAAACTTATCATAAAATTAAAAACAACTCAGGTCAATTAACAATTATAAAAAATTGATATATAAATCGACAAACAACAGACCCGAAAAATATTCATGCATTTAAAAATTAATGTTGGAAACTATCGAATGATTCCAACCCTAATCTTATGGAAGATCCACAGAAATGTTATGGTTGTAAATAATTGAATATTTCTTTTTTGGATTTTACAGAGAATATATTTTGTTTTGTAATAGTCAGGCCAAATATAATAAATGACAAAAAGAACGCTTAGAAAAGGTTTCGATATTAAACTCCTAAATCGAAATTGTTATTTAAAAATATTATAATTAATAAAAAAATTCATCTAACAAAGCCGAGTGTTAGTTCTGCTAAAAACAACAGCCATTTTTCATTATTTACACCCTCACAGACATCGTACAAATTTCAAGCACGATTAACCATTGGAAATTAACCATTGATTTAGCGCCAGGAAATCAAATATTCTCAGAAATGTAGCCCACTAATATTGTTCTCGATCTGGTAGCTCTTAAATAAAATCTCGCAAAATAATATTTATTCATATCCATTTAAGATTAATTTTATTTAAATTCTTTAATCAGAATTTACTACCTTCACCAGTTTTCAAATGGCGACCGTTGCAGGACCTTCAACAAGTAATCAGACCATAAAAACTAATGCACCGGAATATTTCCGATGTGATAACCACTGCGAAGGCGTACTCAAGCGTTTGAGAAATCGTCAGGATCTTTACGATGTGGTGCTCGTAGTTGGCGGTTCTGGTAAACGGTAAGTTTGCCGTCTTTACTCTCTCTTCGTCTTAACTTTAAATCTTTTCTATCTTTAGCATTTCTGCACATCGTTTAATTCTGATAGCGTCCAGTAATTATTTCTCTGCTCTGCTAAGCGGACAGATGCGTGAGTCCCAAGAGCGCGAAATAACTCTCCGTGATGTAGACGGGGATGCGTTGGAGCAACTGGTCAACTTTTGCTACACGGGAAGCCTGGAGTTGCGAGTAGATACAATTAAGACCCTGCTAACTACTGCGAATTATTTGCAGGTGAAAGAAATCACCGTAGGCTGCTGCGAGTTCTTTCAGCGCCATCTACAGCCATCAAATTGTTTGTCCGTCGCTTCCTTTGCAGAGCAACTAAACCTCGATGCACTTCTGGTCAACGCCAAGAAGTTCGCCTGTGAAAATTTTGAAAAAGTAAGTGGGGGGGGGGGGGGGGGGGTGGTGGGGTTCAATGGGGTTTAACCAAAAAAAGGCATAAATGTTTGAATATAAAGAAGTGAAAAGTCCCAACTTCTCTTCTAATAGAAGTTGCATATGTTATCCTGCTAATGTTCCGTTCATTTCGTATTTATAACTGGATTTTTGTAGTTGAAAATGTTTAGTAAATTTTGTTTTTTAATTGTTTATTGTTTCTAGGTTTCCAACTATCCCGAGTTTTTTCTATTAACTGTTAAACAGCTGAGTGAATTCATAGCTAATGATGACCTCAATGCACCATCTGAAGAGTTCGTCTTTAAGGTTCTAATGAAGTGGATCGAATACGAACCAGAGAACCGCGGGAAGCACTTCACAGAGCTTCTAGCTATCGTACGATTGACTCTGCTATCGCCAACTTTTCTGGCCGAGGAGGTGGAGCCACTGTGCAATACAATGGAAAGCTACAGATTGTTCGTGAAGGCACTAAAGTCCCATATACTGCTCACAAGTAATTCCACTGAGCTCAGGAATTATCGATCAAAAAGTGCTGTGAAGCATTTGTTGGGCATCTACACAGAAGTAATCATTTTCTTCAAATGTTGATTTCAAATTAAATTCTTACGAACATTTTTTTTTACCACTATAACTGAACAGACCCAGAATTTAGCAATCGCAGGCTACAATCTACAGAAGAAGGTGTGGACCAAATGGACATCTCCAACGAAATTGCGTGATGAATTTGCAGTTGCTCTGATGGATGATAACTTGATCATGGCAGGTGGATCATTGAGTGGCTCACCGGTGAATACAGTCACGAGTTTCAACTTGCGTACACTGGCTTCTACTGAAATGACTCCATTGGGAACGAGTCGATGGAAACACTGTGTGGCAGTACTGAACGGCTCAAGTTACGTGATCGGCGGCCACGTTGGGCATAACGTTCTAAATTCTGTAGAGAGGTAAAGATGTACAATGCAATTATGTGGTTAAAAGAAAATAATTAAAGAAGCTCAAATTTCAGATTGGACCACACGAGTGGAACATGGAGTTCTGTCGCTTCAATGAATGATGCTCGGTGGTGTTCAGATGTGGCTGTTATTAATGGTCATTTATATGTATCTGGTGGACATTCCGATAGAGAATATTTAAAGTCGGTGGAATGCTATGATCCGGTTAGGAACACTTGGAGACACACGGCGCCTATGAAAGTGGCACGCATGTCACATTGTGTAAATAAGTTGAATCTCTTTATAAAAATTTGAAAAATTATTTCAATTAATTGTTCTATGCAGCTCGCAGCTCACAATGGCTACTTGTTTGCAATCGGTGGACGTGTCGAAGAATGCGAAGATGAAGATATTCCCATTGAACGCTATGATCCACGCACAGATATATGGACAACGGTATTTTATTCATTGCATTAAATTTGGCACACTGTAAATGAGTCAGTACATCCTTCCAGATTCCCTGTTCTACGGCAATTTATGGTTTTACAAGATGCGCTTCACGTGGTCCTGATCTATTTGTCATTAATAATTCCAATATTTATACGATAAGCAGTGAAGGTAGCTGCGACTACATGAAGCTGCAGACACTTCCGAAATTCACATTTACATCATGTATCACTTCCTTACAGTGGGTTGCAATTCCATACGAATTTGCACCACCGGGAAGTTGGAATAAGGATACAGAATCTTAATTTCGGCGCTTCTGGTGCCTTTTTTAAATATATCGTAGTTTGTGAAACGTTGGCTAAAAAAATTATTTGTATTGGGATTTCGTATATAAACAACTGCATATTTATGTAAAACTACATCGAGATCTATTCCGTTTAAATCATTACTTTGAATTTAAAATGTTTTCAATATAAAGAAATGACTAATTTTAAGTTAATATTCTTTTCTAAATAAACACATATATTAAACAAATATTCTATTGAAGAATTGTTTACATATGATTAAAGTTCAATCACACTCAATTATCGTTTGGCAAAAAGGCAATCTTAAGTTGAGTTTCTCGGGATCAAAAGTAAAAGCGCTGCAAGCAGAATTCTTTGACTCGGATTCCCACAAATGATCCACACGCAGGATCCTACCAAAAAGTAATATTGTTCTGAAGAAAATCTTTTTTCTTACCGTTTTGTGTTCTCATGTTCGCGTGTTCTCAAGTAGTTTTTGGCAAAGTTATTTGCTTATATTTTATTACCTTACACCTCAAGGTTAAAGCATAGAAATAGAGAAGATAGATATAGAAATGTAGATATATTCTTCACCATATATGTGTCCTCGGTGTACGCTAGACCGAGTTTTCGTGCTCGGTGTGAGAGAGTGATGTTGAAAACAGAAAAATATCCCATTCTCTCTTTTACACACAAAACAACAACAAAAAGTCCTACTTGCCAAGCAAAACTCGATAGCATAACCACGGGGTAAGCAAACCGGTGTTGCTTAGTCTCAATATTCACAAAAGTACTGCAGAGTGGAATGGAGTGAATAAATGGAATTAACTGATAAATCTATCAATTATATTCCTGTGATTATCGTTCCAAAATATTACGACTTAATATATGTTAAACACATTTCAATTAATATAAACATTTGGAAATTGAGACGACTGTCTCAATTGTGACTTATGACGATTTTGTGACGGTGTCAGAATCGGGCTGTAAATGTAAATATAAGGTAACAACATTTCCTATTACCACATATTTTCTCTAGTTTCAGTTTGTATTTCATTCTATAATGTTATTGTTCTGCATTAAAAAATCTAAAAAAAAATTAAAAATTTAAATAAATAAAACTATTTTGTTAAATTAAATTTTGCGGACGTCCCGTTACTGAGTTATAATCGTTTAAATTTTGCTATCTTGCAGATAATATTGTGAGAAAACCAGACATCGTACAGCAATATGAACATAAGAAGAGATACGCAATGAGATACATTATGAAATAAGCAATGAGATACGTTCGGAACGTACTTTATGCTCTCTGATAGTACCAAAATTAAATTAACGTACTTCACACGACAACACTGACCAATACCTTAAAGTACATCGTTGCGTTGGCAACTCTGCTGTCAATCTGACTTTTCTTGTTTTCAATCATTCTTGGATTTTTACCTACGTTGAGAGCACTTCAATAATTATTATCAAAAGTTAGAGAACGCAATTTCTGGTGAGCATAAATATATGCAAACACATGCATATATTTAAATAACTATTAAATTTCAATAAACTATTGTTTATTTCTTTCATAACATAATTTTACGCAAAAATTAGATCAGAATGTTTTCTTTGGCTCGAATTGCTGTCAATGCAGTACGGTAAGTTGTTGCCTTTATAATTTAATAGCCGGCACAAGCGCCGACTTGCGATTACATAAAAGCGAAGACGAGCGAAGGCAAATGCATGTATTGCAACAACAGAAAATCTTTTTGCTTGCGAAATATTTAACACCTACATAGGTATTAATTATCATTTCTATATTTTACCTCAACAGCTCCAATGTTCGAGGCAGACACTCGTTACCAAAGCTTCCCTACGATTATGCTGCCCTAGAGCCAATCATTTGTCGTGAGATAATGGAGTTGCACCACACCAAACATCACCAGGCATACGTCAACAATCTAAATACTGCACTGGAGCAACTGGATGATGCCAAGAGCCTAAATGATATCTCGAAGATGCTCAGTTTGGCACCTGCGTTACGATTCAATGGCGGTGGACACATCAATCATGATATCTTCTGGAAGAATTTGTCGCCCGACAAAACGCAGCCAATAAAACCGCTGAAGACTGCAATAGAGGCCCAGTTTTGCAGCATGGATCGCTTTAAGAAGGAAATGTCTGCTATGACAGTGGCTATACAAGGTTCCGGCTGGGGATGGTTGGGTTACAACAAGAAGACTGGTAAATTACAGATAGTAGCCTTGCCCAATCAGGATCCACTGGAAGCCAGCACTGGTGAGCTCTCGATGATGATAACGTTCAATGAATTATGTAGTTACCAAGTTGGTGTATCTTTTGTAGGTTTGGTGCCACTTTTCGGTATTGATGTATGGGAACATGCTTATTATATGCAATACAAAAACATGCGTCCCACTTACGTTGAAGCGATTTGGGACATTGCTAATTGGGACGATATATCATGCAGATTTGAAAACGCTTGCAAATAAAAAAGGGGGGGGTTTGTAAATGTGATTAATTTTGCTTTAGATATATATATAGGAGCAGAATATTTATACGGAGCAGAACATTTATTTGCTAAGCAGCAGGTGTGTTTATAAATCATATACATGCTTTTATTATACGGCATAATTATAGGGCGATGCCATCACTATATGCATTTACTCAACATAAATGAAATCTATCAATAAATTACGATTGATTGGAATTTCCACTTCGTGTTTTAGAGGAAACGTAATTAAATTAAATTTTCCTTACAAAATGAGAATATTTCATTCGGCATAAGAAATGTACTTTTTTTAATAAGTTGATTTTTTTTTGTTTTCATATTTTTTATTAGGCCGAAAATACTAATTAATATTAACAATTACATGATTTGCCATAAGCATATGTTCCTACTAGCCATTAGATGGCGCTGGATTGAATTTGTTTTTACTCTCTTTTGCTATATTGTTTTGACATTTGGCTCGTTAGGACTGCGTTGACAGTTGACAAACATTCTTGGGAAATTGTATCACAACAAATACAAAAACCACAACAAAACAAATCCAAATGCTAAACTAAAACGAGGATTCATCAGCAGCAACGGAAACATCCAAAGCAGCAGAATTTGCACCTCATCTTTGTTGTGGTAGTTCATGGAATCACTTCGTTGTTCAAACATGGAATCTGCTGATACACTTGGAAACTCGACGTGCCTGTAATTTTCTGAAATTCTCAGTGCGCACGCGATTTGGAGAAACGAGGCATCAGCAATTTCAGCAATCAAACTAGAAAAACTTGACGGAGCTTCACAGATGTAGATTTCTTGCCTGCTCGTTCGCTCGCGTAGTCGTCCTCGAAAATTTATAAAAAATAAAAATTAAATTGTGAATGAAGTAATGAAAAAATATAGAATCTATTAATATTGCAATAATATTAACGCGAGTGCTTGCTGACTGTCGCCAGAGTTTGCTTTGTTGTTATTGTCCTTATCTATTAAATTATTGATAAACAATTACCAGCAACGTGCAAGTTTTTTCATCAAAATTACGTTTGACAAAAAAAAAAAAAAAACGAAATTTCGAAATAATACAAAATTTGTGAAGTTTTTGTCTAAAAAAAACTGAGTTTAGTTGCTGGCAACAAAGAATATTTTCAAGGTAAGTTCTTCTTTAATTTTAAATAGATTATTATAATTGAAATAGATGTAGGTAAATAATATAAATGTTCTTTTCTTTATCTTCCTTAATGTAAATTTAAAAGGAGTGGATTTTTTCGCCAGTCAGTCGGTTTTTAGTGAAAAATCAATTTTCCGCAAGGTGGTTTTTCTTTGTTCTCACTGTTCGGTCGCATTTCCATGACCAGAGCGCATTTAGATTCGCTTCCACGGATTGATTTCCAGTGAAGTGGTGTGGAGTTGTACTCTTATTAACACTCTGACTTCATCTTAAACTTTTTTGATGAGACTCGATCTATTTTGACTCGGTTCCCCACTCACTTAACGCTCTTAAAACGCTTTATATTCATTATATACAATAAAAATGTCATTTCAACATTTATTAAGGCGAACGGAGGAAAATTCTCCCGGATGTTTATAACATTAAGTTTAGTTGAGTGTATTAGAAAAAATGTGACGTGAAAAAAAGTTTTGTGAAAGTTTACAAGTGTATTTCAGTTATACTGAGCAGCAGCAGTGGCAGGTGTTTCCAAACTGTTCCCACAACGAATGAAATTCAACATCAATCCAAAGAAATCAGTCAGGATCGTAGAAAGTCTTCCTATTCCATTTGATCCTAAATTTGAAGCTCAGAATATTTACCTAAATTTAATTTTAACTATTGTATCAATAATTTATATTATTTTATTCTCTTTTTATCAAATGAATTCTGAAATTTTATTATTAATAAGGGTTAATTAATCAATTGTTGAGAAGCGCTGCGGTTCAGAGTGGAATTAAAAGATGTATAAAAAGCTGAAAGCTTGTTTTTATTTTCGTTTTCAAATTTTATAGATTTTGTTGATTTTGCATTTCTTTTGTTTCTTTTCTTCGCTTTTGTTTTGTTTTATTTTGTTCTTTTATTTTTAGTTGCTTTGACCACATACGAGCTTCATTGACCTATGTTACATGCCACCAATCAGCGCGAGTAATGCTGACCTCAAGAGGTTTGGTCTGACATCGGCCATGAGACATCTGCGAATGAGACGAATGCCATTGATATCCATAGACTCATCCTAATGGCCAATGTCAGACTTAGCCTCTTGATGCCGGCTTCCCTCACGATGATTGGTAGGCCCACGTTACATGACACGAATCGACCAATCACAGCGAGCTACTCCTTGCTTCCAAGAGTCTTAGTCTGACAATGGCCATACAGTGTACTCACGAAACGATGAACATCGAATCCAATAAGTTTTATTCTAAAAAGGCAAACTGAGAGAGAACGTGACCAACATTTTCGAGGAGTTTTTATTCGTTTAACATAAATTCTGTTGTAAATTAGGGAAAAATTATGTTCTCTTAATTCTCATTCATTAATTTCGGCTTAACGCTTTCGATGTAAAATACATGTAAACGGAAAGGATGTCAGTCATAAACATATTAAACTTTTTAACTTTTAATTTTCACAATGTTAAGCGTGAACAATCTCGTAACCGTGAACACGTTTAAATTTTTTTAATTTTAATTTTTATATTAAATTAGTAATATATTTCTTTTCTACATTAGAGGTAAGTAAAAAAGTCAAGTAAGGTTTGTGAAGATGAAAAGGTTAGAAAAATTATAGAAAACTTCCCACATAGAAAGGGCAATAAAAAGCGTATTTTTGGCATACGAAACACTTATTATTTAGTACGAAAATATGTTTCTTCTTATTTTTTTTAATACGCGTAGTTAGTCAAGTTTTGTAACTATATTTTAAACGTAGCAACATTATTTGTACGTTGCTCTGCCTGCCTGCGGGTCTGCCTTCCTTCCACCCGCCTATCGTCCACCCTGCACCCAACTCTTTAAGTAAACTCAACTCCAACTCAGCACAACACAATACAACACAACAAACAGCAGTTAAGATAAGAATGAGTGGAAGGACGAATGGAGTGGATGGATGATGTGGATGGGTGGATGGTTGAATGGATGGATTGATTTTATATATTATGTGTATAACAATAAAAATAGCAATAAAACAACAGGAAGAAAATCCAACCACGTAGTAAACGTTCCAACAACGTTCTTTTCGAGGATATGCGATAGTTTTGTATATGCTTTTTCTCTCTCTCTCAATCTCGACCCATGACTATTTTCTAATAGTTTTTCGTCCGTTCACACGTCAGTCAATTCGATTTTATTTTTGTTCCTCTTCTTCTTATAATACTCTTCATTCGTTTGACAGTAATATTTCCAAATGTGGGCGCATTGAATACGTATCACCACCCTTCAAATGTCACCCGTTTCTGGCAAAAAGGACTGTAAGAAAATATAAGAAAAAAGAGTTATGTGCATATGTATAAAATATTTTCTTTTATAGGAATTTTGAAATTGCACAAATAAACAAAAAACGAAACTTGTTTAAAATGCATACAAATAAACAAACATAAATATTTGTAGATATTTAATATAAGAGAGAATGTAAAGAAATACAAAAAACAAAATTAAGCCGAAGTATAAACACTAAAAGTACATAAAAAGTTCGATTATAAATTCGAGTTATGAACTAAAGATTTCCCATGCAATTCATGGAAATAATCGGAAAGGTATTTTAAAAAACAGATCCATAGAAGGATTTATATTTAATGTCGGTGTGTTTCTCTGATGTCATTTAAAGCAAAACCAAAACTGAAGTTAAACCAAAGTTAAATCGCTTTGGTTTCACTGGGATAATAAATCAAGTCGTACGAATAACGGTGTTTATATTAAATGTGTATGTGTACTCGTATGTAACGAAGTGTAATTTTGTATTAGAGTGAGTGAGAAAGAACATCAAACATATTCTGTGTACCATATGTCCAATGAACATAAATAAATAAATGAAATAAAAAAATTAAATTAAAAGCAGCATGCAAAACTAACGTTAAAATCATCGCAGCAGAAACAGAAGCAGTGACGGAACAGAAGCAGAAGCAGTGACAGAATCTGAATTCAAAACAGAAGCAGCGGCAGAATCAGATGTCATCACCAGCAGAATCCGATGCAGCACCAGAAGCAGAAGCAGCGGCAGAATCATTGCCTCTTCGCTTACCTGAACAGGTTGGGTTTTACGAGCTGTCGTTACGTTTCCACAAAATGGCTGTGCTTCCTCATCCGGAGCTCACTGGCAAAGCTTATTCTTTGCAATTAATTAACTTAGTTGCACTCATTAAAATAAAGAAACGACGCAGAGAACAGGATGCTTTGTGGTAGATGTGCTGTTGGCGTTTCTGCCTACTTCCCTGTTGCGACATCACATTGACAAAAGCGCGCTGAGACTCCTGATGCTCAGTCTCGTGAATCTTCAATTTTATTGTAGAATTTTTATTCTGTAAAATTTGTATCCCCCTCTTGTTCTTCCTCAGTCGAACAGTTCGCCCATCCACCCATTCGCCATCCATCGTTAATTTCTGCAAGTAACTAGTTGAAAATAACAACTCCAAAATAACAACTAATAAAATATCTAATAAAAGATATCTAATAAATGATTTAGCTTTTCTTAATATTTCCTTAGTTTTTGATTATCTGAGATGAAACATTTTCTTTTACCGCCGCTTTAAATTGTTCCTCTAGATTATTCTTCTTTTTAAAGGATTTTACTTCTTTATTAAGATTCTCTTTCTTCTTCATGACTTCTCCATTTTATTCTTCCAGATTTTTCTTTCTTCTTCCAGATTATTTTTACTTCTTTAAGATTCATGTTTCGTCTTTGGAAATTGTCTTTCTTAAGATACTTCCTAAAGATTCTTCTTCAAGATTCTTCTAATCTCTTTAAGATAATTTTGTTTTTCATCCAGCTTCTTTTCTTCAGGATTCTTCCTTCTTTCTTAAAGGGGATCATAGAGGACTTCGTCTTTATTATTCTTTACGTCTCACTTTCGTTCCTTCTGCAGTCTTTCTTAAAAAATACATTCGCTCGAAATATTAAAAGTTAAGTTAACGATTTTTGTAAATTTCTATGTTCCGGAATATTTTGTAATACAAAAAACAAATCACGTTTAAACCAGAGATATGCAAAGTAATACGAAAAAATTCTATTCAGAATTATTTCAAAATAAAAAATTAAGCAAAAAAGCAAAAATAAACCAGTGAATTGCTAAGAAATTGGAAATTTGGAACAATAGGAATTTCCAATTTCTTACTCGTAGTTCCTCTGAGAGGAAAGTGTACATGTGTATGTGTGAGTTTGGATGTGTGTGTGTCAGCACAGCGATTTTGTATGACTCATTCGGCTGCTGTCGTCGTTTGTGCCTAGACCCATAAAAATGGCTGCATAAAGTACTCGGCTGCCAGAGCAGCAGCAGCTATAATAACCATGTCGCCACTTTTAAGAACCTACCACTTCTCTTTCTCTCTCTCTCTTTCTCTGCCATCGTTTCCTGTTGTGACGTTCTTTCTTTCTCCCTTTTCGTTTTGAAACTATTCCCTCCAATCCCTCGATGAGTTTTCACAAAATGGATGAAGTGCAGTAGCATAAAATGAACTCAATGGAACCTCTTTCGTTCTCCCTCTTTTTACCTTTACTCTTGATAGTTGTTTGCCGTTTCTCTCGTGCTCTCTGACGTTTGCTCTTTTCTCGTGTGCCACCACCTCACCATCGTCACCATCGCTTTACCACTTTTTTTCCAACGCCTTCGTAGCCCAACTCGTTGGTGACTAATAACAAACTAAGGGTTGGTGCTTTTAGGGGGCTTTGAGGAGGGGTATTATTTGGTATCGTATGCAGCTGTGTTCGTGCTTTCGTCGAAGAGGTACTTTCTTGGTTGTAGTTGTTGCCTTCCTGTCCTGGTGGAGCCTGTAGGCAACTATTTCAAATGCGAACATGAGAAAGTGGACGAATACGAGTATCCTAGAAGAACGCCAACCAACGCAAACAAAGCTGTGCTGTTGTTTTTGTTGAAGCTTTTGGTGCCAAGATGTCGGTGCGTCCTCCGTTTCCCCCTCCCTGTCTTTCCTTGTCGCGTTGTTGGTTTTATAGTAAGTTGTGGCTCGCGATTCAGAAACTTTAATAACCACCACCCTTCACTCCGATAGTTTAAACATATGTCAAGGAAGAGTGGCTCTTACGAATCCCAGTGGTTCTCTTGTCCCAGCTCGAGTGTTGAGTACTAGCTAGCAAGCTGCGATAGCTACCTCATTGTGAGTTTGAGTGAATGTGGGACCACCCATAGGTGTGGGGGACGCGGGGTTGCTGGTGTGTCGGATGGTGTCAGTGTGGTCGTAATAATATAGCACCGCCAGTTCACTTAAGGGACTCCATATGCTGCCACATTTTTTGTTGCTACTGCCTCTGTTGCCACCTTTTTGTGGCTTTTGATTTGGTTCCATTTGAATACTCATCTCGTACAAGCGGACACCATCTAATTAAGGAAACCATTTCATTTTTATGATGGCTTTCAATTTCTCGAATTCGTGCTAACTTAAAAAATTACATACTTAATAGAATTTATTAATAAGTATGTATATATAAAATATATTACATACTTTAGTCGTGTTTAGTTGTGTTGAATAAAATATATTTCTTAACAATGAATTCATTAACCATAATAATACGGTTTCACAGACCGACACAAGCTTACATTCGACTTGAGGAACGCGTTCTGGATAGAAAATCTGAAAGGAATGAAATTCGGTTGTTCGATAATGAGTTCATGGCTAATGATAGATTTATCCATATCCTTCTTTTTATGCCCATATCATTTCCCTTTTATTTGCTTTTTATTTACATAAGTGTTTAGTTGATTTCTTGTCCAACTTAATTTATTCTTTATGGTTACTCATTTGGAGAGAGGGTAGGGGATGAATACAGATGTATCCATAAATAATAAATATATTAATATCTCTTCTTCATCCATAAATATATGTATGTGTATCTCTTCATTTTCGAATTATGGGTAATAAACGTATATCCAAACATGGATGGATTCAACGACTCTGACATTCATATCTAAAGAAAACAAACAAAGCATTTCCTTAAGTTCCACAAGTTCCAAAAAAACACAAATGAACAAACATCTAACTTCACTGAGTACAGTAACGACTTCCGTTAACAACTCAAGGGTAGGTCATGAAAACTACAGATAGTAAATATATTGTATTTAAAGTAAAAACTTTACAAAAGTGGAAAAATGAAAACGCTTCCTTCGTAGGAAGGCTGTCTGAAATAAAAAAAACGCTTCCTACTGTTTGACAGAAGCCACGACTGACTGTTGACTGTTGTTAAGCTTCGTGGTGATTTGAGTTCATCATCCTTCTATACCCTTTAAATTCTTTGATCACCTTACCACGTCCCCTCGTCCACGCCGCGTCTACGCAAATATAAAAACTCCGTGAATAAAAAATCGTTTTGTTGCTGCAGTCGTGAGTATTTATTTCATGCAACCGTGCGATTAGCAGAGGGTTGTTCCGAAGACAGAACCGAAGTAAGCACGGCAAGCATGAGAATGCGTCCACTTGTTAGGACGGGGATTCGAAGGCCTACAGCGCACTTCATCAACATCACCATTAAGCGTGAGTCATCGGTAGACTTTATTTTATGTCCGGAGGCAAAAATTTAAATTGTATAACAGAAGGAAGAAAAAAGAGGAACCCAAACCAAAGGACTCACAGTTATTCACTGTATGGACTCCTTGGTTTCCGTGTCGGTGTTGTGTAAATAAAAGTAAAAATTTATGACGCAGTAAGAGGTCTGGATGAAAAAAAAGTGTCAAATTTCGTTCACAAAGAGTTGGTGTTGCAGTCAGTCACCACTTGAGGGGTGTTGAAGCGCGTCAACTACTTCGTGTTTAGCATCCGCCGTCCGTTGGCGTCTGCTGGCGTTTTCATTTTCTTCTTCTTTTTCTTCGGCGGATTTGTCATGTTTTTCATACTCGCTCGCTTCTTCTTCCTTCTTGAAATATACTTAAAATTTCACTTAATTTAAATTTGCTTCAGCTTCGCTTTTAATTATACCTCAGAGCTTCCATTAATTTAAATGCTTAGCACTTAGCTTCACCTTCAGGGAAATCGGGGAATCGAGTGATATGTTTTGTGTGTGTGGATACGTTCTTGGATCCCATTCTCTCTGCCTTTTTTTTTAATTAAATTCAATTCATGGTGGGTTGTGAAGGATCTCCTCTAATACACATCCTTCACTTGAGAGAGGAAGAGAGTATACATACTGTATATAAGAGAGCATACTGTTATAGAGTGTATACTTCACTTGAGAGCCATACTATTTAACATGACAAACGTATGAATCAAAGAGAACATGTTACACATAAATATCGATTAATATCCAATTATAATCATCATTAGTTGTACAGTGAATAAGCCAATTAATCAATAGCCTTATCCTTGACATGCTTTTGCATGGTTTTCGTGTGTTAAATTTATAGACACTTCCGATTCTCCGTTAATGATCTCCGTTTTGATCTACGATTAAATTAGTTCACATCTGAAACCTTATTAAACATATTTTTTTGTATTATTTTTGTTCATATATTTTTGATGTATTTTTTTCATTTCTTTATAAGTTCTTTATGATTCTTCATTTCAAAATTTTTGTCGGGGATTTTTTCTATTTTTAAAATTAAATTTTTCACCACGATTATTAAATTTTGTATTATACTTTTTTCAGAATTTGTGAGTTGAAAAGTTTTGTTTGTGCTAGAAAGTTTTTTTGAGAAGATAAAAGTTTTTGATGAGAAACAACTTCGGTAGAAAGAAAGCAATTTAAAGCGACAGAAACTTTTCCCCGCTCTCTGTCTCTCTCTCTCTCTCTCTGCCAGTCTGTGTATGTGTGGGTTTGTCTCACTCTTTCCTTTGCACTTAGTTACATAGTTCTTTCCGTTATCTCTTTCCGTCTCATCTCAACAAAATCAGATACAAAACCATTAACTGTTTTTTCAAGGCCATTCTTCCCACAGGATGTCCTTTAAAGTGGCTGGCAAAAGAGAAGACGAGGATCGGGAAAGGAGTTAACCATTTTTTGATTACTAAGAAGCACTTACTGCAGTAGTTAAGACTTTAATAAGAGAGAGAGAGAGATAGAGAGAGAGAGTCCATAAATACTTTTAACAACGGTGTCGAATGGTTTCTAAACAATATCCCTGTCTGTATTTTAGTCTATATCTCTATCTCCCTCTCCTATGTTTCTTTTAGTCCATAATTGCGAAATATTATTTTGAAAAAACAAACAATTGCAAAACTAACGGTCATGAGTCACAAATTGGCAAGAGAGTGAGTTCTAATCTTCATCATACAAGTTTTCATGCACAAATTTTCACCACGCGATTTAGTAACGTGGTAGATTTTGCTAAAAATATCTTTTCTGATTTTCTATTCTCTTCGTCGAATCTCGTTCTATCATCTGGAAGTCAATCTAGGAATCAATCACGAATTTTGACTGCAATCTAAAACAGTATATTGATTTCTCCCCTCTCCCCATTGTGATATTGATTGATATCCACTTTACTGTTTATTAGATTTTCCACTTTCAGAATATTGTTCATCTTCTTCTTTTCTAATTCTCCAAGGTGCGTTGAGGGAGGTAGGGGGGGGGGGAGGGGGAGGGAGGGAAGAAACTACAAATGATACTAAATTCTTCTTCGGTGTATACAAAATTGAATCCTTCAGATTTTAGATTTAATCACTATATTCGTACATAAAACACGTAAATACATTCTTACAAAACCAATCTCGACAAAATGCAGAAGGATTTCTACATCTTTTTATATACATACTCAACAAATAACAGTATTTCTAGACGATGGCTCCCCCTCTCTCTCACTTTCCATTCTATTCACTTAATTTAGATCTCTCCTCGAACTTTTAAAGAGCTACACGTTATAACAACACAACAGCGTAGCACAAGCAACGTTCGTCGCAAGCTTCTGTGTCCTCGTCTCGTACGGTTTTATGTCAATGACAGTTCATGCTGTGTGGGTTGTTGTAATTATTGTTGTTGTCGTTGTTGTTGTTGCTGTTTTTTAACCTCCAGCTATTCTCTAATCTAGCATCTGAATCATTGTCTGGGATTCCTACAATTTTTCATTATTCGCGTCATCGCGGCTTGGTATTAAAATAATGAGTAAAAAAATCAATATTTCTCAATAAGAGAAATAATATTTTTCACCACCTCCCACTTTAGGGTCAAATGTCATTCAGGTTGTTTTTGATATACTATATATCAACAGATTCTAAGCGTTCTTCTTCGTCTTTTAATACTTTCTTTAATTATGACTCAATTTCTTTAAATTTGACTCGTTGTTCCTTGAACTTTGATAATGATGAGATTTGTTTTTTTTTTACCACCGAAATGATATGATCACTGAAATTATTTTCGATCAAAATTGATTTTCTTTTGGACTCTTTGATTGATATTATTTCAGTCTTTTGTTTCTTTTCATATACAGTTAGTTCACATTAAATAGAACTGTCAAACATAAGAAATGAATAAATATGGACATTTAAAATAATACGTCACACGTCGTTTGTTGTTGGTTGTTGTAATGGTTGTCGCTGTTTTTATTATTGTTGTTGTTGCTACTGCTGCTGCTGCTGTTGTTCTTCGTCTTAAGAGGTACTTACATATAAGATGACAAAATAAGATCAAGTATTAATACTGTTGGGAAAACAAAGAAAAAATAAGAAAGCCACAAAACAGTTACTTCATGGTGAGGTGGAGCAGAGAAAGAAGAGCGAGGAAGGAGCGAAGAAGAAATTGAAGACTTTTCTCTTTGTTGAAATGATACTGCAAAATATAGCGAAAATTTTCATTATTTTTCTCCATATTCAAACGTAAGCAACCTTTCAACCACTGCACCAATTTCGTTGTTTACACACTGACACTTATGGTCGAATGTTGCCAGAGTTATTTGTAATTGACCCCACCTGTCGGAAAACGCCACGAACTTTTTCCCAAACTCAATATAATAATGATAGATAATAAAAAAATGCTGCATACTTTTAGGAAGAAATAATTAATTATGTCAATAATAAAAAGTGATTACTTTAGAAATCGATTGCTTCGACTTTAGAAATTAATCCTAATTAAATTAGTGGATTATTTTATTAGACCCTCCGATTTAATAACAAATATTTTAAATATTTAATAATATAATATATAAAATACGAAATGTGTTGAAAGTGAAAAATATGAAAAGTGTTGATGAAGATGTGTTTTTTTCAAGATCTAAAGAGAATTTTTTCCTTTCTAATTTCAATTAAAAATGCAGTTTTTTAAATTTCTTTTCCGTTCGTTGATTTCTTGGTTTATAACAATTAATCAATCATCATCAACATTTTCTTATTTTCTTATTTCTTATTTGTAATTTCTCTCCTTCTCATTTTTCGTTTCTCTTTTTGTTTTTATTTACCTTGCTTTCGCTTATTTATCGCATTTTTAATTATTATAATTTTTGAAAAAATTTTCCATTGAAAAAAGGATTACTTTTTATCCTGTGTGGATGAATTTTTGAACCTACGCTATACTATAGTGACTCCAACGAAAGAAACAACCAAAGCGCATGAGCGATACGAAGAGGGTTCGTCGCCGTCGTCGTCGCCGTCAGCAAATGAATTTTCTTCCAAGTATTCATCGTTTAGAATTCCAAGATCCAACCACCTTCAATACGTTGTAAACCCTGCTTGGGTACGCTTCGGTCACTTTTCGTTGCTGCTACTGTTCTATCATCGCTGTTCTATCATCAATCGTCGCAGTTTCTATCGATTTTGTAGCAAAAAAACCCCAAAAAAAAAAACACGAAAAAAAGTGTGTGAAAAGTTTTCTCCATCTACTCGAAATTTATTACTACTTTTCTTGATTTTATTATCAGTAAATAATAAATAAATATTGCATAATAATAGTGTTAGTTCAAATATTAAAAATTTACTCAAATACCAGTTAAAGCAATTATTTTTAAATAGCTTCTTCTTCTTTGAAAACAGTAACAACAACATCAAAATCTGTATCAAGTGAAACATTTTCAAACTTTAAATCGAATTTTTTTCAAGTAATCAAAAGAAAAGAAATCGAAAGAAAAAAAGGAGAACTGATACCGAGATAAATAGTAATAAAAATCTTTAAATAAAAACTGACAAATAAAAAAATCATTCAACGAAAAAAATTTAATAAAAAAGAAAATAATAAAAACTGTAAATAATAAAAATAAAACTGTATTGCGAATGTGTGCATTTGGATATTTGTTCATATTTTCTCTGCTTTTAACAACATTTTTAATTGTTTTACTAATTTTTGCAACAACTACGAAAAAAATCTTTTCTTGATACTATAATTTTCAATTTTCAACAAGACGACCAACAACAACAACACCAACATGAAGAACTACAACAATTCTTCACGAATAAAAATTATACACAAAATTGAAAAGAAAATAATTGAAAAAACATCAAAGCTGAAGAAAGAAAAATAGTTTTATGAACCAAAATTATAGAAAAAAATATTGAAGAAATATTAGAAAAGATATCGAGGAAAAAAATTTGAAATGAGGAAAAAAATTGATGAAAAAAATTAAGACAATAAATTGTTAACAAAAATTCAAGAAAAAATATTAATACTAACCAAAAGGAAGATATTGAAGAATATACATATACATATATACATATTTATACTATTTATATGTATATCTAAACGTACATGTATATATCGTACATATGTATGTACTAATTACTATTTGCATTGCAAAATATTATATTGATTAAGATTTTGGTTTAACACAATTGGTAAAGAAATTCAATATTTTTATGCAATACATGCTTGTATATGAATCATTCAAGAAAAGTTTTCATCAATTTTTCGTTCTCTGGCAGTTTTTATTTTCTCTCACTCTCAGTTTCACTCTCTCTCTCTCTCTCTCTCTCTCTCTCTCTCTCTCTCTCTCTCTCTGTGCGTCTCTAATTTTCTTTTTTGCTTTACGTATCCTTCTTTCGTTCTTTACGTTTCCCCTTTTGCCACTGTTACGGAGACTTCGTAACTTTTGTATTTTTCTTCTGGAGGAATCAATTGTGAATGGTTGGAAAAGGAAATGAAAGCTCTTTCTGGTGTGTTTTTTCTCTCTTCTTGATTTCTCAAGCCTTTTGTGTTGCGTTGTCCTGATGAGGAGTCTCATAAAAACAGGCAACATTAAAATTTATTGATAAAGGTCATGACGGTGTTGCCAGAGTGTGGTACAAGTGTGAGTAAGGTTGTAAGTGGAGGTCTGTGTCTCTGTGTACTCGTGTTTGAATATGTGTGTGTGTATGTTGGTCCTTCATAGATATGCATATTTTTATCGCAAGGTTGCAATTTTTTTCTTTTATTTGTTGTAAAACTACTTCCCTTCTTCACAGTAACATAATCTCTCCCCTTTAAAGTCTATCGTGTTATGTTATCTGCTTCTCTGATATATCTACTATATTATCTGTTTCTATTATCGTTTTAAAGAAATCATATTTTTTTTTATTGGACAAAAGTTATTGAAGAATGGATTTCTATAAAATATTGACGAATAAGTATCACGGGGGGTTTTCATCTCGAATCGAATTTTTTTTGACAAAAAATCTTGTAATATTCAGCATTTGGAATCAGTTTGGCAGGTTCTCAATTGTTGTCATTTTCCAATAATCCTCTTTCCTTCCCTGTATCTCTCTTTCTTTCTATCTCTTTCTCTGTCTCTCTCTTACACACTGATTTTTCGCTCTCACTGGCTTGCATAATGTACATGGACATTTCTTTCATTGAACTAAACCGTGCTTTTTTCACTATCACAAGCTGTAGTATGACAGCTCCATTAGTTTGTCATCTCATTGAACACATGTCGTTCATAAATCAAAGCATCATTTGATTAGTGAAATTAAAAAAAAAATAAAAAGATCGAATAAAAAAATAATATCAGCTGAACTGCATGAAATTAAAAGATCCCGTCTTTGAATTTCAAAAACTAAAACTAAAATAAAAAAGTGTTTCATTATTTAAGCCTGTACTGTAGAAAAATTATACAAAAAGTGTATAAAAAAATGAATCAAATAAAGAATGCAAACCATATAAGAATACAAACCAAATAAGAAACAAGATAAGATAAGAAATTGCAAACAATCACTGAAGAATTAACAAAAACATAAAAAAATAATGCTTCTTAAAATATATTCACAAAAAACACAACATTAAATTTGAAGAAAAAAAAAAAAATTTGAAAAAACGGCGCCGTCGCTGTTGATAAAAATTTTTAAGGTGAGTTTTAAGGCTAAAAGTTTGTTAATATTTAAAATGTCAAATCAAATGGAAACAGATTACTACCATGAAAAGCCAATTTAAAGTTTAAAATAATTTTAACGGATTAATGAAAAAAATAAATTCTTTTTAACTAAAAATACTGTAGAATTTTACGCCCTTTTACCGTTCTTTCCCCCCCCCCCCCCCATTACGTGCTATTACGTATGTTTATTACGTTGTTTGCTTTGAAGTGGTGGAAATACGCGAGCTCTCTTTGCTATGAGTCATGGCAGCTCTTCTGCTGGATAATTTACAAGCACTTCCAGTGGAAACATCCATTGGAAAACATCCACTGAGCATGTATTTACACCAAGCATGTAGCTGCACATATACTATGCTTGTTGTAATAAAAACTGTAAAAGTGATTTTTATATTTCTTCCGAACAAAATTTTGATAGAAATCGAACAAAATGGAGCATAGAAATTCTAATTTTACTTTAAATCTATAAATATAAATAATTACATAATAATTGCTTAACAATAATCCAAAAATTTTACATTTGTGTGAGTTCATTTGATTAATTTGATGAATTAATTTGACTTGATGTGATTGTGTTGAATTGAATCTCTAAAGATCTATAAAAGCAATAATAAAAATACTGAATTATAAGAGAATTCAGGGATTCTGAGAGATTTTTGGGTGGTTTCTATTCGGAGTTAACTTTTCACTTCCTTCCCCGCTTAAATTGATTAAAATTCAATGAACTTAAATTAATAGTGTTCTGTTATAAACGAACGTATTAATATATTTAAGTAAAACTTTCATATTTTATAATTCTTAAGCTTTGAAAGGATTCTCAACGGATTGTGCTGTGCTGGTATTATCCTGTATTATTATCACTGTCACAGTCATCAGTCAGTATCGATTGTGTTGGTGGAAAGGTTTTAATCATTAAATTAGTTCTTATCAGAAGGTTAACAGCTAACTTAACCGAACATTGCGAAATCAGTCCTGTTACCTGATTCCTTTTAAAACAGTTGATCTCTAATTCTGAATTTTAGTAACTTTCAATTGATAATTGATTAATAATATTAAATACAATCTTGAGAAATGGAAAATAAACTAGGTTACTTTTTTTACTAATTTTCCAGAAACGTTTAGTGTAATTTCGGGCCTTTGGGCCTCTCGCCGCCAAGATGTCGTCTGTTAAAGTGGCGGTTCGAGTGCGACCCTTCAACTCGCGGGAAATCAGTCGTGAAGCGAAATGCATTATAGAGATGAGTGGCGCCACCACCGGTGAGTATGAAAGAAACTGAAATCTACGTCTCTTTGAAGTTCTTTTTCTCTCTTTCTCTGTTGTTTGATGTACACTTTATATAACTTTTCTCTTTTTTCCCATCACTTTTATAGCCATTACAAATCCGAAGGTTCCACTAAACTCCAGCGAGTCCATTAAACGCTTTAACTTTGATTATTCATATTGGTCACATGATGTAAGTTGAATGTATTTTTTGTTAATTTTACCATTAAGCTTATTAAATTAAATGCCCACTGATTGAGTTTTCTTTGATAAGAATCTGATTTCTCTCTTAAAAAGACTCCTTTCTATTCTAACTTTTTATTCTGAAGTGATGATGATGATAATTATGATAACGATTATAATTATATGATGATGATGACAATAATTTGTTTTTGTAGCCTCGTGATGATGACTTCTCCACGCAAGAGATGGTCTACAAGGACATCGGCGAGGAGATGCTGCAGCACTCCTTCGATGGCTACAATGTGTGCATCTTTGCTTACGGCCAGACTGGAGCCGGCAAATCGTATACCATGATGGGCAAGCAGGAGGAGCTTCAGGAGGGTATCATTCCCATGATATGCAAGGATCTCTTCAATCGGATTCACGATACCGAGAACGCTGATCTCAAGTACTCGGTATGTTTTATCTGAGGATTGTTTTTTTGAATTTATTTTGTTGCAGTTTGATGTCTTAATCGTTAACTTTTGATACCTTAATTTTGATCCTATAATTTTGATTTCGCAAATTTGTATCCCTTTATTTTGGATGTTTTAAATTTTGATATTTTAATTTGTTAGTATTTAAAACCTTTCCGATAGGTTGAAGTGTCTTACATGGAAATCTACTGCGAACGAGTGCGTGATCTACTAAATCCCAAGAATAAAGGAAATCTTCGAGTACGTGAGCATCCTTTGTTAGGTCCTTACGTCGAGGATCTGTCCAA
Source organism: Myopa testacea (assembly GCA_949629155.1). Taxonomy (NCBI): domain Eukaryota; kingdom Metazoa; phylum Arthropoda; class Insecta; order Diptera; family Conopidae; genus Myopa; species Myopa testacea. Next base: position 233,631 of record OX451346.1, read on the forward strand.
GTTGGCCGTTACCGATTATCAGGATATACACGATCTCATTGATGAGGGCAACAAGGCAAGGTTTGTGTGTGTGTGCAGGATGGAGAGTAAACATCCAATCAAATAAACAAAAACATGTGGTGTAAGCAAAATTTTTTTTACCGTTACCTTTCAGAACTGTTGCCGCCACGAACATGAACGAGACCAGCTCTCGATCGCACGCTGTTTTCACGATCTTCTTCACGCAGCGTCGTCATGATGAAATGACCGATCTCATCACCGAGAAGGTTTCGAAAATAAGTTTGGTCGATTTGGCTGGGTCCGAACGTGCCGACTCCACTGGCGCCAAGGGGACACGCCTTAAGGAGGGTGCCAACATCAATAAATCACTGACTACACTGGGAAAAGTTATTTCCGCTTTGGCTGAAATTGTAAGTTTCGTCAAATACGTCAAACTCTTCAGTAGTAGGCGGAGTGGGTGGGTTTGGTTTGTAGGTTTGTGGGTTGATGTGTAACGTTGCAGACGAATTTTTTTAATTGGCATGAATTTGCATTCGAAACTGTTCTCTTCTAATTGTTCGATTTTCATCACGAGTTATTTTTTTTTTTATTGTTTTTTTTTTAACGCACACACAAACATTACTCAAATAAAATGGATTGCGATATATCATCATATGTATTTTCAAATTGAATTTGAATTTTTTATCATATCGTCAAACTACTGTTTGGGGTTTCTTAGTCTGTAAGTATTTTTCCGAAATTTCTATTAATTAAATGAATTAAATTTTAGTTTAATCTTGTTTTTTTATTAACTTAATAATTCATCTCCATAAAGAAACAATCATATAGACTTTAATTTAAAAATTATTAAATTTGTTTGGTGAATATTTTTTGTTACGAGAAGTGGATTTTATGTTTGTGTTTAACTGTCTAACAATATAACTTTGTTAACTGTGAAAACTATTGCTTTAATTGTCGATCGGAATACGTTCAATATTAATCATCATCTTTTAAGTGTCTGTTGTATTTCATTATTTGTCATTATATATTGATTTGCACTGGTGAATTATCCTTAACTATTAATTTGAGATCTTTATCTGTCAATCAATCTTTATTTTTTATCTGTTAATCATCTTACAGCTGAAGTGAATTTATCATTCGTCAATCTTAATTCTTCATCTTTTTTCAAAATGTTAAAATTTAAAATTAATTAAAAAACAATGTACGAGTATGTAATATATTCTTAAAATTGTTCATATCTTTAAATTATTATATTTATTGTATTTATGACTAATGATGGTTTTCATATATTTATTTATTTATTTTTTTTTGTTCTTTAAATTACAATGAAATTTTTCAGGCTTCAAAGAACAAGAAATCGAAGAAAGCTGATTTCATTCCATATCGTGATTCAGTGCTAACTTGGTTGTTACGCGAAAATTTGGGTGGCAACTCCAAAACTGCTATGATTGCTGCCATTTCTCCAGCTGACATTAATTACGATGAAACGTTGAGCACTTTGAGGTTCGTTTTCTTGAGAAAAATTCTTAAAACACATGAAAAATTAAATTTTTATATATTAAAATTTTTTACTTTTATAATTTGTTAGATATGCTGATCGTGCTAAACAAATTGTTTGCAAAGCTATCGTTAACGAGGATGCTAACGCAAAACTTATTCGCGAGCTCAAGGAAGAAATTCAAAAGTTGCGCGATCTTTTAAAAGCCGAGGGCATCGAAGTTCAAGAAGGTGACTGATTAGATTAACCACATTCAATTTTTAATTTCTTTTTTATCTTTTCTTAAATTTTAATTTAGATTTTTTTTGTTTGTGATTTAAATTTTATGGTTTTTTAAACATCTGAGTACATAAAAAAAAAATTAAAACTGCGACTTTGAGCATGATTAAAAGCAAGAATATAAAAAAAAAAAAATTCTAACTCAAATCGCTTAGAAAATAAATAATTTCATTTCATTAAAAGATGTTGATTGAAAATCAAATTGATTTAAATTCAAGGACATCACATTAAGTGCAATAAAGGAGAGAAAGGGGGAATGCATAAAGGGAAGAAAGAGAGTTAGAAGGACAGAAAGTGAGAGCAGAAATAAAGAGGGAGCAGAAGAGAGTCTGTGTCACAGAGAAACAGAGAAAGGAGAGCAAAGTTGATAGAGAAACTAAAGAAAGGGAAAGAGACGGAAGAACATTGGTCACAGCGAAAGAGGGATTGGGGGAGAGAATTCCCCCTTTGGGGGAAATTGAAAGATAGGACAGGGTACAAAAGCGGGAGTTAGAAAGGGCGATAGAGGAAGAGGGAGAAGAGTTCGTAGCGTTAGTTTCTTATCTATTAATCGCAGTTTTAATTTCGTAAGCTACCAATCATTCTCTTATTTTTAAAAATTTAATCTTTAATATTAAAACCTTTCCTCTTTTAAGTCAGTAGGTTTTTTTTTCGAATCGGGTCCTCTGGAATTTTGAATGGAAACTTTGTTAAGTTCAAAATTTAGTGATTCTAAAACAAAAGCATTTTGTACATCCATTCATTCAATTCGTTCCGGTTCTAGGAACTACTTAATTCCAATTCTCTTTCTTCTTCTTATTATTTAACCCCTTAAAGTTTTCCTAGTTTCTTTTTCTCTTAATTTAAATTGGAAAAAAAAACCCAAATATTTTCGAAACATTTTCAAATCATTTGTAAAATCATAAACCATAAATTAGTCAAAGTGAAACATAACTTGTGACACCAAGCATATACCTACCTTCATTCAATATAGGACCCGATGGTAAAGTGGTCTGCGAGAAGCGTGATCCAAATAGTAAGTAGATTTCGTACAAACACACACACAGTATTCCGCAGCATTGAGCGCTTTTTTAAATGATGCTTAAACCTAACAAATAATTAACTAATAATTAAGCAACCATAAGAGCATAACCATTAAAGCCTTATTATGAGTGTCTATACTATATAAATAACCGATTGTTATTGTCCACTTGTCTGGTTATTTTCTTGTTTTTTTTTCGTATGATTATGTTGCTCACTTAGGTGCTTCTCATAGACACACATACCAGATATAATATACATAAAATACATGCTCTATATTATGCATATATACAATATATCTGAATCTATATACTATATAATATAATTCCGCAAATGTAGACACATATGAATGTTTCGAAATATACATACATATACTCGAATGTATACAGCTGTATAAAGTGCTTTTATTTTTCTTTATAATTTTGCCGCGTTCAGAACATATGTCAACTTCGAGAATACTAAAAAGTATTCTACTAAGTCATGATTCATATATGTATGTACCAAATATGAGGACCATTTTACCAGTAATCTCCACAACATACTCTAGAATCATAAAATCTTTGTTGATAGATCTCTCCCATGACAATATAGAAGTCATGGAACATTATTCTATATCTTTTTTAAAAGATCTTAAGGGTTATTAAGAATATAAAAGGTATATAACTCATGAGCTGTTCTTCTATGTCTCCTTACTTCATCATGAACAGTTAAATATTTTCCATAATCTCCAAAAGTTGAAGGTTTAAAGGCTTATGAACTGTACATTTACATAAATATTAGGAAGAATTTTGAACAATCAAGAATCATGACGTATATTCTCTATACCTATGCCCATATCTTTGAGGAAACTGATTTTACAGAGTGTTCTAATTCTAGTTAATCTTCCTTGGTGCCGACATTCTGTGTGGGGGTCTTGAACAGTAATTTCACACACATTTGTCCGTATGGGATCTTGAAAAAGAATTCCTTGGGATTTTTTTTGGGATATTATAAATCATCTTCTCCCGTTCTAGTCTTTTATTAAAAAATCTTGACAATTTTTTTAATCATATCTTAACAGAAATAGGTTTTTTGAATTATATAATACACACAAAGAAATTTCAAAAAAAGAATCTCCTAAACTTACCTTTTTCAATGTATTTGTTATAAAATCGTACCATTATCAATCGTTTATGTGACTGTTGAATGTTATTACGTCCGCTGCCCAGTGTCCAGTGTTGAGTGCCCAGTATCTAGCATATAGAACATGTCTTCCACGTAAGAATAACTCGGATATCGAAGTCATCAAGTCTTTATTGAAAGACATTTCTTTATCTGTGTGTAATCTTTTTGCAGTTATATGTATGTCCTTACTTAAACGTATCCTTCCATTCACAAGCTATATACACATGTCAAATCGGCAGACAATTTGCACGTTTTGATCGCTTTCAATTCGGTCTCTTACTCCCCGGAATGATTGCTAGTTTTGATAATCTTAAACTTTCAGAAGATGAGATGAACAAATCGGTTACCAATTCGACGGTAATTAAATCGCCCACACAGTCAGGTAACCGAAATGGATCCACAACCGAAATGGCAGTCGATCAATTGCAAGCAAGCGAGAAACTTATCGCCGGTAAGTAGAGCATTGAAGAGAATTCAATTCGTAGGAGGTATTAGGAGGAGGTTGTTTGATTCCATATCTAAATACGTCGCTCTCTCTTCTCAAGAACTTAATGAAACCTGGGAAGAGAAACTTAAGCGTACCGAAGAGATACGAGTTCAACGTGAAGCTGTCTTTGCCGAAATGGGTGTCGCCGTTAAAGAGGATGGAATAACGGTGGGCGTCTTTTCGCCCAAGAAAACACCGCATTTGGTAAATCTCAACGAGGATCCGAATTTGTCCGAATGTCTTTTGTACTATATCAAAGATGGCATCACTCGCTTGGGAACTCACGAGGCAAATGTACCACAAGATATTCAACTCTCTGGCTCGCATATACTCAAAGAACACTGTACATTTGAGAATCGTAATAATACCGTGTCCCTGATACCGCACAAGGATGCGCTTGTTTACTTGAATGGACGCAAATTGATCGAACCGGAAGTTCTGAAGACCGGCTCACGTGTTATATTGGGCAAAAATCATGTATTCCGCTTTACGAATCCCGAGCAGGCTCGAGAATTACGTGAAAAGATTACGGAGAACGTCGAGAATGAAACGGAGAAATGCGACACTCAGCAGGTGGATTGGAACTTTGCTCATTGTGAGTTGCTCGAGAAACAGGGCATCGATTTGAAGGCCGAAATGAAGAAGCGGCTTGATGTACTCGAGGAACAGTATAAACGCGAAAAGATTCAAGCTGATCAAGAGTTTGAAGAGCAACGCAAGGTGAGCGTTTAATAATTTAATTGTTGGTTCTCAACTAGTGTCTGAATATACATATATACTATATTTACTTATATGGTTGTTTCTTGGGGGCTTTTTTTTTATGAAGACCTACGAAGCTCGTATAGACGCCTTGCAGAAGCAAGTCGAGGAGCAATCGATGACCATGTCCATGTATAGCAGCTATTCACCGGAAGATTTTCATCAAGAAGAAGATATTTTCGGTAAGTTATAGAATAGTAGAGAGCACAGAGAAGAAAGAACTACGAGTAACTTTAAAACGGTCGTGATTTAAACAATATTTTGGAAAGCTTTTTGAAATTATATTAGATTTTGAATGAAATATTTGAAATCGCGCAATATTAGAACTACAGAATATTACTAAATATTAAAAAGAAAAAAAAACAGAACGATATCAAGTAACTTTAATTTTGGCATTATCATTTTTGAGAGGAATGTATTCTAACATATAGTATATTCCCAATTTTTTTTGCAGTAATCTTACAAAAAAAACTTTAGTTCGTATTCTAATTAAAAAGTTCTGTGTTCTGCATTTTTCTTCTATCCTACAGTCAATCCTATGTATGAATCAACTTGGTCAGCACGTGAAGCTGGGCTGGCTGCCTGGGCTTTTCGTAAATGGCGCTACCATCAGTTTACTTCATTACGAGATGATCTCTGGGGAAATGCTATATTCTTGAAAGAGGCCAACGCCATTTCGGTCGAGTTAAAAAAGAAGGCAAGTTCAGTTAACTACTGCATTAATAACTGAATAAATTTATTTATTTATTTATATTTGATTTAAATGATTTATTGATTGAATTAATTTGAATATACCTTAATTATTATAATCTCCTTTTCAGGTTCAATTTCAATTCACTCTTTTAACTGACACCCTCTACTCGCCTCTTCCCCCCGAATTGGCAACCACTGCATTGACTCCAATACAACATGAAGATGAATTCGGTGCTCCACCCGTCTCCAAGACAATTGTAGCTGTCGAAGTTACGGACACCAAAAATGGTGCCACTCACTACTGGTCCCTGGAGAAGTTGCGGTAAGTGATGCATATCAGATGTGCACCTATAACGTGGTTTTCCTTTTTACCATACCCACCGAATACCATAACACGTAATTGTTAGGGATCACAGTAATTTTATTATGGGTTGGTTTATGTTTTGCTGTGTTAGACGTTGACTACTCGAAGCACTTGATTTCTAGTACTACTTCCTTGTCCTCAAAGGCATTTTGAAGTTAATCCAAAGCAAGCTTTCGAGTTGTGATGTATATATACATACGAGTATATATATTTTGATTGATTTATTTTTTGAAGATGGTGCATGGTGGTTGTTTTAAACATTTATTGCCAATTAATAACTTAGCTATATACGATCGATGACAAACATTGCCACCTAATTAATGCTTATTCGATTTTTCCCACTCAAAAGTTTATAGAGAATGTTGCTATACACGTTGTCAAACCACCATTTGCGCCCTTATTTGAAACAACATATTCATCTATTGTTTTTATTGAGTTTTTGAAGAGTTTCATTCTCTATTTTAATTTGTTTTTCCCCCCTTTAACTTATCTATAACTGTCTGTCATTATCATGAAACCCCTAAAAAATTTTGCCTTCTCAAAGTTATCGCCTCGAATTGATGCGTCAAATTTACAATGTCGAGAGTCCGCCATCATCCATGTTATACGATACAAGCTCGTTGCTAGAGTCCTCATCGTTGGCGGCGGCGGCAAGATATGGCGACTTTTACCGGATGACCGGAGCCAACTCAAAGGCAACTCCTGCTGGCGGACATGGTTACACTAATGGTTACCTTCTGGCTACGTCCAGCTCATTGGGACCCGGTGCAGCAGTGCGTCCAAGTGGAAATGTTTTCAATCGGAATATCAACTCACCATCACGGTTGTCATTGGCTAACTTAATGCCTTCTAGGTTTGCATTGTTTTTGTTTTTGGTTGTCCTTTCTTTTTATTTTCTCCTCTCGCTCCTTTTGCTATTCTAATTTGGTTCAATTGTGTTATTTTTCAAATTATCAACTGGTTGAACTGGTTAAATACGCTAAAATTAGAATGAATATGAAAATATGGACTATAAAGAAGAAAAGGCACAACTGATCACATGGTATCGATAACGTTGAGGAACATATTGGATCAACTTCAGAGAAGTTTGTCAGCAACTTTTGTTATTGGGTCTGTTTTGGTATTATAATAGTTTTGAGGACAAAGTTTTAAGCTTTCGAGAATTTATCGAAAAACTTTAAAGATCTGAGAATGAGTCCAACGAGATAGGTTTATGTAATCAATAAGTTATACAGAACTTATTGCTACAGGATTTAAGATCACTAAGGGTAACATTTGGTGATACTAGTGTCTCTAAGATACTATTATAAACTGTAGTTTAGTTTGATGTATGGATAACACAAGGAAAATAACTCTATTTAATAAATAAATATAAATATAGGAGTTTTTTGATAGAACTTTAAAGGAAACTTTGTATACGACTTTAAAGCAATATTTGGTGGAACTTTAAAACCTATCAATCTAACCTACTAAAGGATTAATAGTCTTTAAAATTGTTGTACTGTATCCTCGACTACACTATTTAGGTACGAGTATATTTAGATTGCGGAAATAAAAATGTACAGAGAATTTTTTAATCTGACTAAATCAAAAGTTCCTTAATGTTTTTCAATGCTGCTCAGTCTCGGTTTCAACCTATCTGTAGTATGGTGATTCTTACTTTATTGCTTTCCATGATTATTATTGTTTTTATTTATCTAATGTACTCTGCTTTGTATATGATATAGATTAAGATACTTTCGGTTTTTCGAATGAGTACCTATACACATGTGCCTTTGAGGAACGCTTTATGCTTAAATAATTACTTGCCATATTTAAGAATTAATTATTATAATATTTTTTTATATATACATAAATAGAAAAATTATATTTATTTGCTTAGTTATCGCTTTATTATTGAAAATCAGACCTTGTATAAAGCCTTATAACCGCATAAGATCAAGAATCTTTTAGTTCAAGATCAAAGATTGATCAAGTACTTCTTTATACATGATATAAGTTTATTTTTCAATAATCTAAATGTTGCTGAATTTTAGTTTTTCGCTCTGCACTTTTTTAATCACCTACGAAACTACGAGTACATTATATAGACAATAAGTTAAATCATAATAAATCTAAATAACTTTGTAATAATTCTTTGCAGACAACGTCTGGAATTGATGCGTGAAATGTATCATAATGAGGCCGAGTTGAGCCCCACTTCACCGGATTATAATGTTGAGAGCCTTACCGGAGGTGATCCATTCTATGATCGTTTTCCTTGGTTTCGTATGGTTGGACGTTCGTTCATCTATTTGAGTAACTTATTATATCCGGTTCCATTGGTGCATAAGGTAGCCATTGTAAATGAACGAGGTGATGTACGTGGATATCTACGGATTGCAGTGCAACCAGTGTTGGTTAGTATTATCAGAGATATTGAAGAGAGACATGAAGAGGGAGTAATTTCTTATAATAAATAAAAGAATGGGCTCCAAAGAAAGAAACATTTTGGGACTGCTTTCTCTGTATTCTCTCTGGTCAAGTATGGACAAATATAGAGAGGTTTAAAACTCGAAAAGATAAAGGATATAAAAATTGATATTTTTTAATTCGGGTCTTGCTTTTATTTTTAGTATTTGCATTACATAGTATGAAGTGGATAATGTTTAGAAAAAATATTGAAGAACAATACTCTTCTCACTTGTACCTGATTATGTTTTTAATAATTTTCTAATCTCTTTGTTAGGATGAGGAATCCATTGATTTTAATAACGGTGTTAAGCAATCTGCACGTTTGGTGTTTAATGAGGATGATGCCAAGCCAAAATATCGCGCATTGAATGAGAAGGATGACGTACAACGGTACATCGATAACGGCGGTTTGGATGTCAAACTAGAAGGTGGGCTTCAAGACGTTTTTAATAAATGATTTATTTTATTTTTTTTAATAAATGATTTCTTGGTATTTTTGTTAGAACTCGAAGATGCAGATTCTGGTCGTGGAATTGATACCAGTTCGGCATCCGAATGTCAGGAGAACAACGACGAACCCGGCGATCACTTGCAAGTGGGCAAAGAGTTTACATTCCGTGTGACTGTTTTGCAAGCCTCCGGAATCGGAGCCGAATATGCAGACATCTTCTGTCAGTTCAAGTAATGTCACTATTTTATAATGTCAATTATGACGCCTACTATATTATCTCTCTTTCTCTCTCTCTCTGTCTCTTTTCTTTCTTCCCGTTCAGCTTTTTACATCGTCATGAGGAAGCTTTCTCCACGGAACCAGTTAAGAATTCCGCTTCAGGAGCTCCACTTGGATTCTATCATGTGCAGAATGTAAGCATATTCGGACTGAATTAATTGCTTACAATTTAGAGGAATTGAAATTTCTTTTCGCTGACTTCTTCTTTTATGTATTTACTTAGATAACTGTGCCCGTCACCAAATCTTTCATTGAGTACTTGAAAACTCAACCCATTATGTTTAAGATTTTCGGTCACTACCAGACCCATCCACTGCACAAGGACGCCAAGCAAGAGTTTGTGTCACGGCCACCGCCAAGACGTATGCTGCCGCCAAGCATTCCCATCAGTCAGCCGGTGCGTAGTCCCAAGTTCGGGCCGCTTCCGTGTCCCCCCTCTTCGACAGTCTTGGCGAAGCATGACGTCTTGGTGTGGTTTGAGATCTGCGAGTTGGCTCCAAATGGTGAATACGTGCCATCGGTGAGTAGAACTCCGAATATGTTGGTTAGATTTTCATTTTTTATAGAATTCGTTTTCTTTATATTTTTGCTAATTTTCCCACTTTTCCCTTTTAGGTGGTGGAACATAGTGATGATCTTCCTTGTCGCGGTCTCTTCCTGCTGCATCAGGGCATTCAACGCCGCATTCGCATCACTATCGTACATGAGCCGACGCCGGAGGTAAAGTGGAAGGACATTCGGGAGTTGGTTGTGGGACGCATACGCAACACACCCGAATCTTCCGATGATCTGGACGAGGATGCTTGCGTTCTCTCGTTGGGTCTGTTTCCGGGCGAAGTGCTCGAGGTGCCCGGCGACGATCGATCCTTCTATCGTTTCGAAGCCGCTTGGGATTCAAGTCTGCATAATTCGGCTTTGTTGAATCGTGTATCGCAGGGTGGCGAAACCATCTACATAACTTTGAGCGCTTATCTAGAGGTTAGTTTGGAAGAGTTGACTAAATAAAATATGTTGCTAACACTTCTTCGTCTTTTTAAAGCTGGAGAATTGCGCTCGGCCCGCTATTATCACCAAAGATCTCAGCATGGTTATCTATGGACGCGACGCACGCACCGGGCCGCGTTCGTTGAAGCATCTATTCTCCGGACAGTATCGCAATCCGGAAGCCAATCGTTTGTCGGGCGTGTATGAGTTGTCGTTGCGAAGAGCTTCTGAAGCAGGTAGTCCAGGTAGAAATTTTTAATGTAGTCGTTGTGCTTGTTGATTCGTTATCCGGAAGTAGCGCTTTTGGCGTGTTGCAGATTTCGCTTTCCGTTCGTTTCTTGGCCCGGCAAGAACGAGTTTGTGAAATACTTTTATTCTATTCTGTTGCTTGTTTTTTCCCCGAAAAGGTGTTCAGCGTCGCCAGCGTCGTGTGCTTGATACCAGCTCGACTTATGTGCGGGGAGAGGAGAACCTTCATGGCTGGCGACCACGCGGCGATTCACTCATTTTCGATCACCAGTGGGAACTCGAGAAGCTGACACGCCTCGAGGAGGTGGGCCGCGTACGTCATTTGTTGTTGTTGCGCGAACGTCTCGGCATGGATACCAACCCGAATCCGACCACCAAAACGGAGAAGGAAGTCTGCAACTTGGCGGCTAGAGCAGCATCGTCGCCGGTGCACATGGTGATTCCTCCCTCACCTCAGACGCCAATCAGAGACACTCAGCAACTGGTGCCGGATCGCGAATACAATCAGCACGAACAGGAGCTGGTGCAGAAATGCTTAAAGTTGATTCAGGGTAAGGGGGAATCAGGCTGAAGAACTACTTGGAATTTGTCCTAAGAAGTATTTCCTTAAATTTCCTTCTCTCTCTCTCTTTTGTCTTTATTCAGGACGTTACAACAAAACCGAGCCCAGTGCAGATACTCAAGCTCAGTCGGATGTCTCTCCAAGCGATGAAGGTTGCGCCGACATGACCGTTAGCTGCATCTCCAACAATTCGATCGAGTAAGCTTCCTTCATGAGCGCTCACTAAATGCACACTGAATGTGTACCAACGAGTTAGCTTTAGTTTCTTTCTTCTTTTAATTGTGTAGTAAAAATGTGTCCAAACTCTAATTTGTAACTTTTTTATGTTTCTTTTTATTTGGTATACAAAAAAACAACAACACTTTTTAGGCGAAGGTAATTAAAAAAATTCTATTCTAATTTGTATTCATTGTACTGCATTCGAATTTGCACTGAATTGTATTAACTTTTAATTTAAAATTAAATTAATTTCATGTATTATACATAACATTTAAACACACACATTTTGTACACATCTCTGGATTATTATAAGAATGCGAAATTATAATTTCAATTTTGATTTTTATCCTTTTTTACTCAATGTTTCTCTCTGGCTATTGTATAGATTATGCTCTCCCGATCGCGCTGATGCTCCAAATGGCTGGGAAGCTCCTGCACCGGCCACACAACCTGCACTTCCTCTCCGACTTTATGTACCCGAATTGGAAGAAATTCGTGTCAGTCCTGTGGTGGCACGCAAAGGAGTACTGAATGTCCTGGAACATGGTGGTTCCGGTTGGAAGAAACGTTGGGTGGTAAGTGATGAATCGAATCGAAGAGACGTCGGGAATGTTCGATGGCTTTTACGGATTAGAGATTCAAGTTCTCAATAGGAGTTCAGTATTAGATCAAAACCAAGATAGTATTGTAGGTTACTATATATATGGGTTTATAACGAAAATATCATGTTTCTCAGGCAATATAAAAGTGGACTGTATTCAATCCAAATCCTCCCGTAGGACAGGTAAAGTAAACGTGACTTGATCACGCCTAATATAACTGCAAATGAGCATTTAATGGTGATGTGGCATCAAAACCTAAAATAGGAAAGTTATTTAAGGAGATCTTCCTGAACGTCGTCCAAAGTAGATTTCCTTCCACAGCTCTAAAGAGGGCCTATATTTAGGTCTTCCAAGGTCTATATATAACTCTTGGAAGAGTACCTGTAGATGTGTCATATTTCATAGAGATACAGATAGATAGTTTATTGCACAAACCAAGCTTAATCAAAATAAAATCTCCAATTTGCTAGTGTTGTACAATATTTTTACGATATTTCTTTTCTTGTAGACTGTACGACGTCCTTACGTATTCATTTACAAATCTGAAAAGGATCCCGTTGAGCGTGCAATTTTAAATTTAGGCACAGCTCAGGTCGAGTGCAGTGAGGATCAAGCGGCTATGGTGAAAATTCCCAACACTTTCAGGTGAGAGAACTGTCAAAGCACAACTGAATAGTTAACAGTAAATTTTTTAAGCTAAAAACGTCATTTATTCATTAATTAATTCATTCATTTCGTATTCTTTTAGTGTGGTCACCAAGCATCGTGGTTATTTGCTCCAGACTCTGGGCGATAAAGAGGTCCATGATTGGTTATACGCAATCAATCCACTTCTAGCCGGACAAATCAGGTCAGTAAAGGTCAGCGACACTGTTTCAGTCTTCTTCCTCTCGTTTATTGGTATTCGCACTCCGATTGATCGATGCAAATTTTGATGATTTAAATTCTTTATTTAAGTAGTATTTATATTTAAGGTTTTAGTAGTAGTTGTAGTGTTTTTAGTAACCGTTGGAATGTGGTTTTTTAATTAATATCTAAACTATTATCATTGTCGTTTCTTTCTCCTCGTTTTCGTCTTTAGGTCAAGACTGGCACGACGCACCCTCGAGACTGCATCTCAAACAGTATCACAAATTCAAGCAACAACCACAACAAACACACAAGCAACCACCAAATGAGACACACTAATGATGGAATCCGTTTTAGTATATTAATAAAAAGATTCTTTACGCTGAGCACACATACCAAGTAAACTTCAGGAAAGAGAAAGAGAGAGAGCGAGAGCGAGTGAGTTCGAAGAATAGAAGAAGAACATAAATACATATAGTAAATAAATGGAAGTGTGCAATAATAGAGGCTACCATAAATAAAAGGAAATCAACACCCACACACACAATTGAAAGCAAGAAACCAAAAAACGGTCCCATGAATTCGCAAGGACATATAAAGGATTCCATCTACAAAAAATATAAATAAAAAAAACCTTAGGACAAAAAAGTATTTAAGAATTGATAAAGCAAAATTAAAGCAAAACTATATCTAAGAATTGATTAAGAAAATGTAGAAGGGAGAGATTGAGTGAGAGAGATAGAGAGGGAGAGAGAGAGAGAGAGAGAGAGAGAGGGAGAGAAAGAAAGAAAAAGGAGGATAAAAAGAGAGATAAAGGAGAAAAGTAGACCGAGTACAATAAGTTATATTTTATGATTATTATTATTATGATTATTATTATTATGATTATTATTATAGTTACTATTAATAGTTGAATTATTATTATTTTTATAATTATTATTGTTATTCTGAGTTTATTAATACTTCTCAATTCCTATGGAGTACGAAATCACCTATCCCGGGCTGTGCCAAGGGATTGGGCTCAGTGAGGGCCGAGACCATGTTCTTGCCCTTTTTGCTGTAAAAACATAGAAAGTCGTCGACGACTGTAGAGTTCTGAACTAATTCTCTGCATTAAATCTAGACAATACTGCTGCATTCCCGAAATAGGATGGCTGATTGCATATTTGCATATAGTTCAATTGTGGTATGTGCACCAGAACTCTACGTCCTTCGGAAAGAGGCCACGATAGCCTTTCAACAGAATTCTTGGGGTGGTGAAAACGGTAACTTTTCATTTGTGCTATAATCGATTTATCTGCAATTTTTAAATCAGTCTTCGACCAATTAAACACTTCGGAGGAATGGGCCAGTATAGGAACTGCCGAGTTGTTTATGTCCTTGATTGTATTTCCGGTATTGAGCTTAGAACTAAGTATTCGTTGGAGCCTGTATTTAAATTATTCAATTTATTTCATTATTATTGTTATGTTTATTACAATTATTTCATTATTATGTTGTTATTATTTTATTATTATTTATTTATGTTATATTTATATTATTATTTTATTATCATCATTATTCGTGTTTTATTGTTATAATGATGCATATGAATGCTTAAAGTTCGTGAACGATTTTAGCAATATTTGTGATTGAATATATTGTCTAAAAACCGTTGATTGATATGAATATTTTTCTTAACTTCTTAACTTAAATTTCATCTCTCTCTCTCTGCCGATTAAATTACATTTGGTTTTCTCTCTGAATGAATGGCAAATTTAATTAGGTTATTTTTCATTTCTTTTTAAATTTATTTTGATAAATTTGTTCATGATTTTGGTTTTGTTTTTCCAATTTACAGAAAGTATATTATTATATAAACATTTTTGTAAATAGCAAATTTTAACATATATTTATTTATTTATTTGTATATTTATGAACTGTTGAATTTCGTTCTTTTTCACATCATTTCCATTATTAATAAAATGTAAAGTACGTTTATTTTATTTACTTGTACATATATATACAATATATATTCTGTATATATACTGTTTATACTGTATGTATACAGTTTGAAAGTTTTCCGAAAATGTTTTCACTTGCAATTTTGTGATCTTTACAAATAATTGTTATTATTTTTATAATTATTATTAATTATTATTATTTCTATTATTTTTAATATTATTATTAATATGAAAATACAAATACATATACTATGTATATATTATATGTATATTTATATAATATATTTTTTTTAAAGCAACATTTATTCATAATTCAACTCATAATTGTTTAATTTAGTATCTTTATATTCTCATAATTTTACAAGTTATATTTATTAATATTCTATATGTTTTAATATATAAATTACAATAAATGAATGTTTGAAATTTTAACCGAGTAGCAAAGAGTAAAGAAGAAACAATGAACACTTAAAACAATTCCAAGTTCAATTCAAAGACAGAATTTTTCAAGTTCAAAGCAAGAATTGAAATAAAAATAAAAAAGAAAGTTAAAAGATGAACAACAACAACAACAACATTAGCAACTGAAACCAAAGCAGGAACAGAGAAATAAAAGAATAACTTTAAAAAATAAACAAATAAAGAATCATTTTATGGTAAATGAATGTAAAAATTATTTGAAAGATCTTAAATTCGCATATATTTTTAAGTATAAATTATTATAAATACTACAAACGTACATATTTATATACATATGTAAAGATCTAATTATATATATGAAAATATATATTAATAATACGCAATTTTCAATTATTATTTAAATAATTATCTAAATTCTCTTAAATATTAAAATATACCAAATAAAATACTGTATTAAAAACATTGAAACATTCGAAATATTTCCGAATTAATTTTTTGGATATATGTATGTATTAAAACAAAGAAGTATTAAAAAGAAACAAAAATAAAAATGAAATAAAAGAACAAACAACAACAACAAATACCTACGAGTACTATTATAAATATTAGTTGAGAACTGACGAAGATAGAGGAGAAAAGGGAGTGAAGGCATTTATAAAAGTCATCAAAGATAGAGAAAAAGAGAGAAAGCGAAAGAGGGGGAAAGAGGCAGAGAGAAATAGAGGGAAATAGAGAGAGAGAGAGAGAGAGTAAACAAGGGAAAGCGGAAGACATGAAAAGGATTTGGGAAAAGTGGGCCAACAGAGCGAAAGAAAAGGGCTTTCCTTCAAAGAACTACTTTCAACAAAACAAACGCGGAAAAAGAAAAACAGTTGAAAAAGTAAAACATTAAAAAAGACAATTTATTTATTATCAAAGGCTCTGAAATGAAATCGTTCAAATGATTGAAATATTTACAAATTCTCTCATTTGTAAAAATTTCTCTCTTTCTGATCTTTTGAAATCACATTTACAAAAATACGAAACAATTGAATAAGAAGAATGAACTAAGATTTAGTTAAAAATAGGGGAAAGGAAAGCAAACGAAAAAAACCAGTTGCAATGGAAAAGAACAAAAACTCTCGCTGAGTTATATTAATTAATGTAAACAGAATTTGCAAATAGTATATAATTTAAGTCATACATATGTACAAACATACCAATGTACATATGTATTATTATTAAAATTAAACTAAATACATTTAAATAAAAAATTACAAATAAAAATTCATGTACGTAAAAATAAAACTATCTAAATGGAAAAGAAAGCCAGAGAAAAGGAAAAGAAGAAAAGAAACTAAAACGAAGAAAATAAAGAAAAACGAAAAGAAAACAAGAGAAACATGAAAAGAAAATAAAGCAAAACAAAGTAAAGAAGAATGAAGAATCATCACTGTCTCGATGTGGGGAAAAATTAGTTAATTACAAATTAATTGAAAAGTTTCCATGCGAATGAAGAAAGTGATTAAAAAGACAAATAAAAAGAGCAAATTAAGTGAAATGAGAAACAAAATGGGGGAAAAACCATATAAAAAGAAAAAAAACAGAAATTAAACACAAAATAGAATTTTTAAAACATCAAATAAATAAAATATACATATAAATGCACATACAAAAGTACATACGATATACATACATATGTATATAAGCACATGTACTCGTATATGTATGTATGTATGTGCTTTTTATAAATACACACACACACACAACTACTCATTAGTATAAATGAAAAATGTATGTAATCATAATAAATAAATTTGGGGTGATAAAATTTTATTGCAAACAAATAAACCTTTTTTAGTTATATAATTATTTATTATGTTATTAGTTTAATTCTTATGCATTTAATAACCTTTTACGCAATTTGTTATACTCTTGTGTACTTTCTCTCTTGTTTTGTATTGTTGTCAATTGGCCGACTTTGGTTAGTGTCTCGGCTCAGAAGAGGTAATTATTTTTTATTCACCTTTTTTTGACTTGACAATTGACTTTTTTTTTACAAGACTTGTTTTTTGGAGGTGGATTTTTCGTTCTTTTCTAAGAACAATTCGTTGAGTCTCTTTCTTATTTTTCCATTTCTTATTTTCCAGTATTTTTTTTACTATTTTTTCATTGTTATTATATTTTTTTATTTATTTTAGTTTTTTTTCTTTTCTAAATCGTACTTTTTTTATCTATTTCAAATTATAACAGCTTATATATAAAAATATCCCCATTTTCTTAAATGTGTTTCTCTTTTCTTGCACCCTTCCTTCTTCTTCCATTTTTCTTATTCCGGCAAAACCATTTACCCCTCTCTCTACACTTCACCGTTTTGACCCTACTTTTCGTTCTTTTTTATTATTATAGGGTTGGCCATCAGCTAGTTTCAATTTAAAATTTTATTTCCTTAAATTTAATTGGAATTTTTAAAAAATTATTTTTCTAAAAAAAAGAAAATTTTTAAAAGAAACCAGTCGATGGCCCACCCTTTTTCAGACATTCATATGTACTCAACGTATTTTTAGACAAACATCGTGTTGTATGTGGTTTTTATTTCAATCTACGCTAGTTGTAGTATATAGATCAATAATGATATACGTACATAAATATACATATATACTATATTTTCTCTATGTTTAATTATTGTAACAAACAAACGAAAATAACCAAATCTTAAACCTTTTGTTAGTATTTCTTATATCACATGTACAGAGTAAATAAAAATTATTTTTATTTAGTTGTTTATATAAATTATTTACCAAAGTTTATGTAGATGTATGTATATACAACATGTTGTATGCATGCAATGCGCTTTAAATGCAATCATTTCGAATATATTCAATAAATAAGTTAACTTAAATTTATAATAATTTATAAAGAGTTAAAATAATTATTTTCTAAATAATTAAAATGCTAAATAAAGAAATATTAACAAAAAAAAAACCGATTAAATTGCTTGGAAGTGTTTGTGTAAGCATGAGCTCTATAAACAGAGACACAAAAGAAAGGAAACGAATAATAAAGAGCAGAATGATTACTTTTTTGGTCTGAAGAAAAAAGAAATAAATTCTGAAGCAAAGCTTTCGTTAGTGATTTGATTAGTGATCACTTAACGTTAAGCGTGCTGAGTGAGAGCGGCAGCAGAGAGCAAAGTAGAAGAGAGTATAGTAGAACCGAATAGTAGAAAGGAGAGTTGAAGAGAAGACAGTAAACGAAAGTTAAAATGAAGAGATTAAAAAGATGTGACGATAATAAAATTTTAAACTGTAATTTAAAATATTTTTTTCATAATTTTTAAATTTGTGCATTTGTAAATTCATTGAAATATATTGTTGCCCGAATTTTTTTTTAAAATTTGTCTTTTTTTTTAAAGAAGAAGAAGAAGAAGAAAGAAGAATAGATAAAATATAAATAAATATAATAACAATTTCTTAAAAAACATCAAATGAATAAACTTTAATTAAGCAAAACAAAAGTTTGCGCGAAAAAAATAGTTATACTACAATATTATTAATTATATGTATAAATGACTCTAAATGACATACATATTTATTATGTTTATGATAATAATTCCAATGCTATGAAAATATTCTGTAAGATCCTGTACACTGCATAAAGTATTGGAGAAAATTACTAAATATTAAAATTATTATTATTGTGATTATTACGATTATGATTATTCTTCTAGATATTATCATTATTACTATTATATCATTATCATTATTATGTTTAAAAATGTAAGAGAATCATGTATGTGAAAATGTAATGAGAACATGCAACATTTAAACATGAAAAATAAATAAATAAATATACTTAAAAAATAAGAAATAAAACAGGATATTTATTTAAGCTTTATAGTATATCAATTTTATTGATTTCTTCTTTTGGTTGAGTAACTTTAATTAATACAGCAGTTAGATGCGGATTTCATAAATTTTAAATATTTTCTTGCATTTAGCAACATAAATAAATAGACGGAAATATATATACTATATATGTATGTGAAGAGATATCGGAATTCATAAGCATGTGATCTATATTTTGCTGGCAAGCACGTTAACACGCGCCTCTACTTTGGCCACCTCTTTGTTGATGGTCTCTAAATTGTTAGCGAATGTTTCCTGCATCGAGTGCAACAGTTCCTTGTTGTTCACCAGACTGGTTGTAATGGTGCCTTGTTTCTCTTCAATTTCAGCGATAATTTTAGCAAAATTCATAGCTAAATGTAGAAATAAAATAACAATAGTTATATTATAATATCTGCGAGTAAATACATCCAATGTTACCATATTTGTGCAGCGATTCCAGTGCTTGCATGCGCTCAATTATATCCGGTAGTATGGCAGCCACAAGTTCGGTGCGTTTAGCGATATCATAGAGATCACAAACTCGCTGATCACGTTTCGCATCTTCTGTGGAACCACTTGAACGTTCCGCTATGTTGTCCATTTTGCTGGCGATAGTATTTAAACGCATCTCGATGGTGTCCAGCTGATCCGGTTGTAGGAGAGCCGCTTTAGTACTTAACTGACGCACAGCTTCCACAAGATTCGTGGTGTTGGTCATGGCGGTGAGACGACTCAGTTTCTCCGGTTGAGTGCCAACTGTTTGCTCCAGTTTGTGCAGACGATGTTCTAGCTTCGCTATGCGTACGGAAGCAGCTAAATCGGTGCCAGGTGGTTGAATGGCCGTAAGTACACCGGATTTTTTAAACTCCTCTACTTGACCTGCAGCACAACAACAGCAGGTACAGGAAATATGAATATCACGATGTTTGTTTTAACCAGAAGAGTAATATCAAAAATAAATTGATTCGAAATAAAGTAAGTCGCCATCGTGATCACCTACCGATCAAAGCTTTAACCTCCTTATCAGCGGCATTGGGAACTTGCTCCTTGCCCAGCACCTGTTCTAAGCGCAATGAATCGAGCACTTTTTTAGCCGTCGCTATGACAGTAGCCACCGCATCGTAGGATTGCTTCTCTTCCTCCTCGATTCTCTTTTCCACCTGCATCGTTGATATTTCGTCCATCAACTCGTTCATCTCGCATTGCAGACGGCGACACTTTTGCACCGGTGTTTCACGTTCACCGGTGCCGACGAGCTCGTAGTCCGCACTGGAGTAAGCATCGTAACCTCTGCGTAAACGACGTCCGATGCGATCAGAGAAGTCAACGTTGCCCTCGAGCGATTTTCCCTTGAAACGTTGATACGAGTCTTTGGCCGAGATGTGCAGACGCTCGATAGCCTCGTTTTCGGGCTCTTCCTCGTAGTAGTCCGAGGTTTCTTGGTCGGGGCTGTCAGGCGTCTCATAGACATCGGGTTGGTCATAAGCCTAAAAAGGTTTGTGTGGGACCGGGTGATTATCGCGGGGTGTGGTTGGTCATTGTTTTGGCTTGATTCAAATGTTCAATTTTTAATACTTACAATACCAGGCAAATTTTCGAATTTCGGATTCGCCATAATAGTTGACAACGTTGAACAGCTCACGAAATGCTTAAATTGATCCACAAATTAATTCGACGAAATTCGTGTAAAGAAGTTTTTAGAAAATTGCAGCTTATTTTCACGATGAAACTCTTTTTGAATGCAGAATTTATTCGACGGCAAAAACCATTTACAAAAACTATAAAGAGGAGAGAAATGTCAAAATGATGTCGTCATCTGTTCTCAAAATATGGTGTGCAACCGTGGCATGAAAGGTTCGTTTCCATGCTTATGCTTTTATACAAATTTCACACATGTCATCACGATGCGTGCATCACTCACAATAGGTTCGTTTTTGAACAAAATAGTTCATTAAAAACACGGCGAGGGAAATTTCTTTAAGCGCGTAATCGCACCCAACCTCATTAATTACACTTTATGTCAACCAAGTACGCGAAATAACAACATCAGCTGGTTGACTGCGCATGACAAAGAGAAATAAAAAGTATGGCTAACTTCTTTTTCCAAAAAATAATTATATTAAATTGTAACAAAAGCCAGCATGAATACAAATATGGATTTTAGTGTAACTTTTATATCGTTGTATACATGTTTGTTTGCATAAGCGGTTCAAAGGTAGTTAAAGATAAATAAATATGCATTCTGAATTAATTACAGGAACTTCTACAAGATTATTTTGATGACAACATCGAAGAAGATATAATCATATAATCGTTTTCAAGATCATCATCTTCTAGTGAAATAGAACAACACGAAAGGCTTCATAAAATTGAAAACTTCATAGATACTATATGTTTGTATTGCAATGCAGTTAGTTGTGGACAGCGAAAAAAAATTTATCGATGTGTATTGTGCAGAACCAGAATCAATTCATGATGCTCGCATGTTAAGAAGAAGTGAACTCTTCCGAAGAGCTGAGGACCCCGACCGATCCATTTTTCCGTCAGGAACGTTTATATTGACTGACAGTGCATATCCATGTAAGAAAAGTCCTCCATTTAAAGGCCTTTTGACGGATGTGCAGAAGAGATTTAATATTTTACATTCATCTACTCGTGTAGTGGTTGAAATACCATAGGTATATTAAAATCTCGTTTTGTGACATAAATTTAATCGTGAACATTACATATTCGGCATGCGTGCTGCATAATATGTGCATCATGCATCAGAATGAACACGAGCCATCTTCTCAAAGCGATTTATCCCGTGAAGAAAATCCATTTTCTTCTACGCATGCAGAAGACCGAGATAGAAGGAGTGCACTTGTTGACGGATTAATCTCAAAAAATATTTTATAAAACTATAAAAAATTTATATATTATATGTATATATAATATGTATGAAAGATAAAGATATATGTAAGTCCCTTTGAAAATATTCATATAAATAAAAGACTAATTAGTTTCTTTAAAAAAAGTTGTGCCAACAATTTATTTCTGATATATTATATTTATTATTATACAGGGTGTTTCGCATAAGAGGGCTCAAAAGACTAGGGCGCGTAGGATTGCTCGAGACAAGAAAAAAATCATATGGGAGGGGGGGTCAATTTCACCCCGTTTAGGCGGGAGGGGCCATTTTATAAAAATCCTACTTAACATCGAAAAAAATAATATTAAAAAATAATGGTTAGACCTAAATAAATTTTGCTTGCTGATTGATTGATCAAAGCCAAATATCCTTTTTAAATTAAGTTCCTATGTTAAACAGTTTTTGAGAAAATTAATGCCAAAGTTAAAATTTGGAATAAAAATTCCGAAAAAAAGTTTTTGATTGCCATTTTTTTTAAAAAATTACGGTATTAAGTACAAAAATGTTTGAGACCATCAATTAATTAATCTAATCAATTCTAGTGAGAATGCTTCAAAACGGAAGGATCTATGTTTTGTAGTTTCCAAGAAAAGTGAAAAATGTGTGGGTGATGCATGCGATGACAAGTGTGACATCGGCCAAGCACCGCTTTACACGGTATATATGTATAAATAAATCCGTATATATAAAGAGAAAGTCCGAGTAACACACTCAACAATAGATAAAGTTAAGTATGTATGTATAACCGCGCGAATAAGTAAACTCTATACCCTCAACCGAAAAAGACGAATGCAGACGTAACGAATGAGTACGAATACGTCCGTAAGATAACAATTGTGCAAGACTGCCCAAACTGCTAAAGGCTTATAGCCTGAACCATGACAACAGACGAATGACAACGAAATCATCTTCCGTCCCCCCCCCCTCCCCCCCTTCTGATTCCTGAGTTAAAGCCCTTTGAAATTATTTTCCCTACATATCTCCTCCTTCCCTTATTATCTCCTTAATTATAAAGGATGAGTTGGCACAGGCACCGTTAGAAATCTAAAATCAATACCTTTCATTTATGTACATTAAAATTTTAATGAAAATCGCATATTTTTAGAGAAAAACCGATCTTAATATTTTTAGTATTTTTTCTATAGTTATGGAGATATAGCGCAAATAATTTAAAATATTTCAAGAGTCTAAGAGTATCTTCGAAACCAGATGGGGCGGGAGATGATTTTTTGTTGTTGGGGTCTGCACCACAAGCAACAGTAACAACAACAACGAGATTGGAGGGTCTGGGCTGATCCATTCATTCAATTGTGGATGTTTTTAGTGATGTTCCAAATTACTCATTACGAATTCTTCCAAACTTAACAGATGAAAAATGCATCATTATTAGACAAACTCTCCTGTTATACAAAGAAGCGTCGAACTACGAATTAATCGGTTTAGTGAATTTTTCCAGTCATTTAGTCGTTTGTCCAACTGGAAAATGGTTCTTCAATTTTTCTGTTCCGTCTGCATGGAAGAGTACGATACCGCCGATCAATTGTCCAGCACTCAATGTGGACACGTATTTCATACGAAATGCCTCCGAGATTGGTTGAGCCGGTGAGTTTGGATCTATTTTCACGACTTTTACTCCTTGCGCCTTTCTTTCTCTCATACGTTTTGATCATCCCAGTCTGTATCCAATCGAGGTTGATCATTTGTTGTTATTAAATAATTTTCAGGTCATCTTCTTGTCCCTTATGCACGGGTCACTCTCCCATTAATGACATTTCCAACGTTTATATATCATCCAGACCGTACGAATTGGAAAAACAACTGCTTCACGAAAATTTGAAACTGAAGTCCGAGTTAGAGCAGAATATCAAAAGCTCGAGCGAGTGTGAGTGCAAATTCGATGAATGTAAGAATAACTTCATGAGTATGTTGGTATTCTTTAATCTGGTTATGAATGATATCCAGAGGAAAGTCGAAAGCCTGGAGCAGAAACTCAATACCATAATGCAAGAAAATGAGAATTCGGAAGAAAGTGTGGAAGCTGCGCAAAGTCAGGTTGCATCGGCATGTACGAGTAGTTCAACCAACAAAAACAATGATAGCAATATAATGCCATTAACAACAAACTCTGCTAATTTGGATATAAATGAAAACCTAACTGTGTGAGAAAGAGTAATCTATAACCTTGTGAACATGATCAGAAATGGCAAGTTGAGAAAATAAAGCTGTAGGCTCTGCGGAACGAACACGATCAAGGAGCCTTCACCGTAAAAGTAGCCGCATCACCGAAGTAACCTCAATGTTAACCTGACGTTATTCTGTTCTCAGTTATTCAATATACATATGTATTTCATGATTGATGATTTTTCTTTTTTTTTAATTTTAAGGGTTTTATTTTATACACATACTCGTAATATAACTGAATTAAGTTTTTCTTG
Source organism: Myopa testacea (assembly GCA_949629155.1). Taxonomy (NCBI): domain Eukaryota; kingdom Metazoa; phylum Arthropoda; class Insecta; order Diptera; family Conopidae; genus Myopa; species Myopa testacea. The sequence continues at coordinate 258,122 of OX451346.1, forward strand.
AAATAGAACCTCAAACCATAGAAAAGGCCATAGAATTGGGTGCCACTGCTAATTGGCGCTACCGACAGCCGGGGTAGCAATTTGAACGAAGTTATATTCTACAACTAATCGGAATATTGACTCTTTTTAATAAGTTATTAAACTTTGAAAAACATTAACCCGTAATTCTTTAATAGCAATTCTAAAAAGAAACCCGCCGATGGCCCAACATTTATACATTTTATGCCCCTCCCACTGTCCTTTAAAACCCTTCACTCATCCATCGACACATATATTCGTCTGAAAGTACTTAGATATTACTTGCGTTTTCCTTCCCTTTTTCTGAACTATTTTGTTTACATTTCCTTTGTATTATTTTATCCTATGTGCGAATACAATTGTTGGAAAAATCATTGGCAAATTCGGTTGGTTGTGGTTTTTGTTGTTCTTTTCTTTTTATTTGCGGCAGGAAGATGAACACCTCAGGATTTATCGGTTTCCTTATTTATGGATTCCCCGAAAGCTTCTACAAGGATGCTCAAGGATGCAAGGATTTAAGAATAGTAAAGATTAAACGATTGAACGGCTGTTGAATTGATGGCTTCGGTGGATGTTTGGGTGTGTATATGTGAAGTTTATTCCATAATTTTGTGGTTATAAAGAAATAGAGAGAGAAATAGACACAGAGAAAGAGAGAGATAGACAAAAGGAGATATAGATGAAGAGAGAGTCTACTTTTCCATAACTTCAATGATAATTAAGAATGAATTTATTTGTTGAATTATTAAAACACTAAAATTCCGAATTGATTCAAATAATTGATGTCAATTCCGATTGAGTTGCCACATTTTTGTGTTTGATTTTGTCCTTTCTGAACAAATAACTTGAAGTAATTTGAAGCTATTCATCGAATCGGAAGGACGAAAGGACACGAACATCAACTGAGTTTGATAAACGATGGAACGAACGATGAATGGAACTGGTTGCAAGGATGTAATCGAAGGATGTCGACATCTCTGCGAACATCTCTGGTAGATATACGCACATAGACATGTCTCTAGTCTACCGAGAGAAAATTTTCGAATAGAATCTCAATTGAAGTGCAAAACAAGCTCGAAAATGCAACGTATTAAATATTTGCACAAAAGACATGATAATTTTTCACTTTGACAAAGTTTGGACATTTTTTCAGCAGACGACGAAAGAAGAAGAAATCTGAAGGATGATGAGGCTGAAGATGCGATGACGAGGATGATGTTGATGATGGCGACGATGGTGACGATGATGGCGATGACGAAGGTGACGATGATGATGATAATGGCGATGATGATGAGGATGTAATAAATAGAAATTACAATTTAAGCTTTTATAGTTTCTCGTATTTTTGTCGAATATCCTCACACAATTAAATATATTATTTCAAGCGTTCTACTTCCTTGTAGCTTGATTGTTATTCTACGTTCTCGTTGGAGTCCTGTTAGTCTCCGTCTCTGTTTACATTTTCTTTCACTTGAAAGTGTTCCGAAAGCAGTTAAAAAGCGAAGAAGGAGAAAAAAACAATACTTTTTAGGAAAAGATTTTCTTTTATTTCTCCGACAGATACGCTTATCTACATTTATACTACTTCCTCTCTCTCTCTCCCTTCAGGCCTTTCTGTCTCACTTTGTTTCTCTTCCTGTCGCTTTGTATCCATCTCTAATCTTCTTAACATTGTGCAGTTTCTAGTATTTTACTGTAACTATTTGAGATTTCATTTTTGTTTCGAAGATTTTCACAGCTTTGAAGTGACATGTTTTGTTAAATGACGGATTTCAGGATTATCGTATCATTCATTCACTTTAGTGTTTTTGTAAAATATGTTGGATTAAATTGCCCGATTATTGGCCTAAATTGAAATACACCCTACATCCATGTGAACTCTGATCAAAGATCCTGTAAATCTACACCACTTTCTGTGTGGTGCCTACACTTAATTTGTGTGCCTTCCTCTTCGGGTTTAGGGTACAAATATGGTTATATTCATGGTATGTAAGTGAAAAGTTCTGATAGGCTTCTTGAAGGGTCCCGTATATATAAATTGTAGATAAAAAAAAATGTAACTAAAGAGAGTTTTTCTCCTATAAAATATTTCTATTATAAAACAAGTTTCGTATTAAATTTAGCAACACGCACACATTAAATTGAGCGAGACACTCAAAGCTAATCTGTGATCAAAGCCGTTAGACTCACAGCGAAATAAGAGCTAAGAATAGAGCAGAAAACAGCTCTCTTCCGTGATGCAACATCATAAGCAACACGAACCGCGTGAACCACGAACCGCAGCGAATCCTTGTAACGGAAATAAAATTGCATTCCCAGCAGGCACTCATTGATTGTTGTTGCTGGTTTTAAGCTTGAAACAACTACAACAACAATAACAATTATTCTCAGCAACAGCAGAGACAAGAACAGCTACAAGAACAAAAACAATACCAACAACAGCTACAATACCAACAACATCTACAACAACAACAATAACAACAACAACATAATTAGCACTGAATCTATTTTAAGAGCAAAAGAGTGGCGAAATGGTTTACAAAAGATTCAAAAGCCTCCCAACTTTTGAGGTTATGGTTGAACTATTGAAAAGAAATGCTGCTATTAATTATTTTAGAAGTACTCATAGAATTCAGAGACTCGGTTATGGCCGCCTTATACAAATAGAGGGTGTTCAAGGATGAAATGAAAAGAGGAGTAGAAGAGGAAGAGAGCGAGTTTTTACTAAAAACTTTTTAGTGCGGCAAAGAAGTGGAACACTTCTACGAGGATGCTGTGATTTTATGTGTTTCTTTTCCCAATGATTAAGCAGTTACATTAATGTTCTTTCTTTGTTAATACACTTAAATGAGTTTTTGTTAACATGCATATTCTAAAAACTTCCTAAACTCATCGTTAATTTAGTCCGAGTGAGTCTCTGTCTAAGCTCTCAACTTCTTTCTTTTTATATGCACATCCGAATCATATTCAAATTTAATGTTGCCACGTATAGTAAAATTTGCGAACATGTATTAAATAATTTTAAATTGTACCAGATGAAAAATGATTTCTTGTTGTTGTAGATTCGTCTGCTTCCATAACCAGTTGGAATGAATAGTTTTAGGAAATCATTCAACCGCAGACACTCTCTAATCTCCCCAAACCAACATCAACAATAACACCAGCCGACGACCGGCACAAATAAATCTGTGTAGTTGTTGGTTCTTTCTACATAAATCCTTGATGTGGATATGTTTAATAAAATAAATGGTCTTTTTTTATCTTTATTTAAAGTACTTTTAGTGTCGGTTTGAAAATGATTCCTTTTATATCTTTATATTATACAATATTTCTTTCTAACGTTTGAAAAGGATGTTTGAGAAAAGGATTCGTATGAATATGATGCAGGATCGCTTAATTATTGAGGTTAGATGAAGCTGGTACAATTTGTGTGCACAATTTGTTAGAATTTGTATGCATATAATATAGATTCCTCTGTTTCACTTTGAAAAGTGGTCTAGTGAATTCGAATTCAGCAAAGCTTATTCAGCAACATTTATTTAGCTTACTTCAGCTTATTCAACTTATAGTATAACTTATTCAGCAAAACTTATTCGGCTAAACTTATTCAGCAAAACTTATTCGGCAAAACTTATTCAGCAAAACCTATTCAGTAGTCTTTAAGGTACCTTAAACATTTCCGCTTTTGGTAGAAAGACTTTTCATTTATTTATCCGGAGTTCTACGGCTTTCAGCCAGCCAGCACTCAGCATCGGACTGGTCAAAACATTCCTCAGCTGGTGCTACAATTTGCGGAATTTCAACGAGAAGCGAGAATTTCATTTTTTTTTGGAAATGTATCTCAGTTTTGTTTCGTTTCACAAACATTTTACATATTTCGCACCCGAAATGGCTGGAAGAAGAGAAGAGAGCGAAAAATGCCGAAAATATTTGCAGAAATAAATAAACTCGACCATAAATCGTTAAAGTATTCGTAGTTATTGGCAAATATTTTACATGCGATATACATACATACATAAGAATTCGGGAAATAGACGAATGGTAACAATTTTAATAAAAACGCCAACAAAAATAACGGCTGAACATAAATCTAGTGTGCTGAAAAATGGGAGCGTCAATGCTAAAAGATAACAGTAAAAGATAAACTTGTGCGTAGATACACAAGCTGAAGAATTCAAGGACGATTGGCTGAATATCCTAACTGGCTGATATAGGAAAATTATTATATCGAATTGAGCTGAATTCAGTTTGGGTTGAATTGAACTCAGCTGAGGTGAAATAAAAACGTTCGATCGTTGCGATGAGGTTTAGAATGACTTTCGCTGAATGTAATTGGGCATGAATGTAAGTTGAATTGAGTATGAATGTGGTGAATTGCGTTGAAGTGAGCTGAATAGGGGTTGAGCTAAATTGGGATGTGCTGAATGGGGGTTGACTGGTTTTCAGCTTAATGTTGTTCAGCTGAATTGGGTTATGAAACATTTTTGAGAATTTGAAGCAGTATTTTATTGAGCTGAATTATTTTGTGCTGAATTAGTTTGAACTGTAATATTTTAGTTCATCGAAAGGATGAAAAACAACTCATCATATTGTGGTGCGATTTAGTTTACAATAAAATATAGTTTACAAAAAAAGCTTTGAAAGGGAGAAGTGCGTGATGGAATGTGAGGTGGTGTAGGAAACCATGATGAAGATGGTGAGTGAGAATGTACGAGAGAGACAAAAGAATAAAAGTCCAGGGTATGAAGTCCACTATATGGCGAATGAAGTCGTTTATATGAATGGTCCGGCGGGTGCAGGAGAGGGAATGATTGATGAGGACGGTTGAGTGGCTGGATGAATGTGAGGAATTGATTCAATGACTGCTTGTGTGGGTGAAATACTGTGGGGGGGGGGGGTGAAGGCACGGAATCCGTAGGACAGATGATTGAATGAGGTACATAGATGGGTGCTCTTGAGGAAGGTTCCATTGAAGATTGGGTCGACTGCAGGTTGATCGGTTTAGTTTATGGTTGAATAGATCATAGAATACATGATTGTATGAACTCCCGTGCTATTCAATCAGCTTGCTGTGAGATGAACAAGAAGTTTGCATCCAAAAATAGATTTGCATGTCATTCGCAGATGTTTCCAGACGAAGCAAACACTTTATTCTCGTCTCAGGTTGCTACGGCTACAACAACAACAATAGAAAGGGTTTCTCCACGGTTTTTTTAGATTCTGTGCACTTCTTGGCATCACTGAGCGAAGCACGTTCTCTGAACACGTTTGCGCGTCAGTCTGAAGTCTGAAGAAGTCCGTGCAGACATTTTGGAAGATTTTCGATTTCGAAAGGAAATCTATGAGAATCTGAAGTCGTTGGTACTTCGAAGTTCAGCAACTTGTATATGGTTTAAGTATTGACGAGTCTTTAAAATCGTATTTGAATCGTATTTAAATCGTATTTAAATCCCCTATGAATCGTATTTGAATCGTATTTGAATAGTATTTAAATTATATTTAAATCGTATTTGAATCGCATTTAAATAGTATTTTAATCGTATTTCACATTATTACAGAATTAAACATATTTATGCTCTATTCCCAAATATTAAACCAGCTGAACTTTTAAAGTTATACACACCGGCATCACCATCGTCATAAAAGCCGTATCTCATTAATTAAGTAGCAAGCCATATTAATTAAGAACTTTTTAACAGCACAACTTTTTAATAACAATAAAGTTGCTATAAAAGTAGTTGCTATACAATGTTCAGATGCTATTTGTTGTTGTTGCTGTTTGTTGTTGTTGTTGTTTACATATGCATTAAAAATCGTACATGTTTTCATTATGTTCACCAAAAACTGGTTTATTGGTTTGTGGTCTCGCTCGAAACACATACAAAAGATGTGTAACAATATTTTTTCCTTCCTTCTGTTTTTTTCTGGGTTGTTTTCCGTACTTAATTTGTTTTAAAAATTTTAAGTAATAATTGTTTGTGTATCAGTGTGTTTGTATGCATTCATGCTAATTAATTACATTGTGCAGCAAACATGAATTGAGGTTTTTTGGGTTGAATTCCATAAAATAAAACATTGATTGAATTTCGTTGCTGAATAAAATGCTTAAGTGCAATAAAAATACTTCGTCATCGATTGAATTGCTTTAGTGAATTCATGATCAATTAATTTATAATTACTGCGGATCATATTAAAATACGCCGCACTAAAGTACACACTTTTGATTGTTATAGTTTAATTACACATTAAATTAGCTTTGCTAACACAAAAAAAAAACAAAGAATTCCCACCTCAAAAACATATAAATTTTAAAGTCTAGAAAATTTTTAAAAATTTGGATTTAGATTTACCAGCAACTAGTTAATTTCAATGAGTTTTGAGGGATTTTATTAGATTTTTTAAACTATCTGTCATAAATCAAAGAATCTTTTCGACTTGAGGTTTTTAAAGTTTGATTTACGGTGGGCCATCGGTTGGTTTCTTTTTGAATCATTTAATTAAATAAGAAAGTGACTAAATTCATTAAATAATTAATTCGCATTGAGTTAAACAATTCAAACCCTTTGTATTGAGAATGTTTTATGTTAATTTCTGAATTTCTCCTGAATATTAAACTTCTTTAGTTTCTTTACAATAGTTACTAATTTTAAATGAAGTGATGAATTAAGAAGTTACAGTTACTTCTCTCCGAAATTACAAAATTTCTATTCGGCAATCGTACTTCTCTTTCCTTCTCACACCCTTCTCTCTTCACATCCTTGGAGTACTTAAAAGAAAATTCAAACTTTTAACTAACTACGTAAAGATTTTCCTTTTCTATTTCGTACTTTATAATATGTATTTTCATGTTTTGCAGGTTTTTGCCTTGAATATTTCGGTTTTACTTTATAACTAAGGAAATACTTACATATTTTTGCGTTTCTAAATGTTTTTCCTTTTCATTCTTAACCCCTGAAAAGTAGTCTTTACTTTAAATAGAAGACTTTTCACATCTTGAATATGAAATAACAACAAAAACGACAACTTTAACAGAGAAGCGACACGTTGAGCCACCTTAAAAAGTGACCAAAAAAATATTACAGACAAAATGTTTAGAGATAAAATGTTTAGAGACAAACCGGAGAGGTTGGGGGAAGAGGATGTACAGTGAGACGTATGAATGGACACACGAACCGATGGAGCCACTGACGGATAAACGACGAGAGGACAGTGTCCAGCACAAGCGGATGGACAGATCGAAGAAAAAAATGCATCTGTTCCAAGTGAAGGACACAGCAATGGATAGACTGATGGACAGACTGAAAGACTGTCGCACGGAGCGAGAAGCAACCGAAGACATTCAAGCATGCAGAATATGGAGACGGTGGAGTGCTTTAGTAGCGCATAAAATCAGACATTCATGGTGAGAAAACTTCGGAGTCCCATTAGCAAAGCTGCAGATTAAAAAAATCGCAAATTCAGGAAGAAACAAATTTCTCTAGAATGGTCATGGACATGGGCAACATGGATGCCAGAGGGGGAGAATCCAGAGTAGACACAATCGAGCAAAAGCTCTGAGACACGGAAAGAAAAAAGTACAGAGAAATTAATACAGAGACGGACTTTTATCGTATATGGTAGAGAAACTGATACAAATAAACTTAGACAGGGGACTATACAGGTAGAGTTATACAGAGTATGGTTCAGAGGGTCTTATCCAGAGATCATTATATAGAGATGCTTATACACACTGTGTATTACACAGAGCCGAATACAAAAAGACATACACAGAGAGACTAACACAGTGACAGAGACATGGAAGAGAAAGTGTGGGTTATGTAAAGCGGGTGGGTTACTTAAATATACTACTAAAAGAAATACGATTTTGTTATTATATAATCGATTCATCCGTCCATCAGGTCGATTACATTATAAATACACTCGCAGCGAGGATGGATCAAATCAGGGAATCAAATCACATGTCATAAAATCGGGGAATCACTTTAGAAAATCGGAACACGTCCGTATGTTGGTCGTATGTCGTATGTAGGTCCAATTCAAACTCCAACCCAAACTCTAATACAAACTCCAACTCACACTCCAAGTCCATTTCAAACTCCAACGCGAACTCCAACTCGAACTCACACAGAAAACACGTTGCAAACAACTCCAAACAAATGAATCTATGAGATGCGACTTGAACCTACACGAGTGGCAGAACCTACAAAGCACTGGCAGTTAGAATGCCGTCGTTATGGGAGAAGGTTTGGTAATAAAGTTGCAAGAACCACTCCACTCGAATGTCGGCCGGGTTCAAAGTCGATGTTTTCAATGCTTTGCAGTTTTCATTTGAACTCGTATCTTTGGAATACAGTTGAGATGCTATAATATTATTGATGCTTTTGACTTTTGACAATTTTCGATATCATCATCGTAGGGGTTGGCTTAGAGATATGTTAGGGGTCTTGTCAAGGGTCTCTATGCGATATGAGTCTTGATATGATTGGCCTTGGTTTGCTTCTGATCTGAATCACACTGCGTCAAATGTTCATCCATACGCTACGTCACATTTACAGCCTCTCAGACTTGGTTGACACTCTGCAGGAAGTCCTGTTTTTTATGCTGACATGAAGTGTCCTTTGTAAGCTGCTAGTTTAACACATCCTTTCTACACATCGAAGAACGTTGAGTGCTAAATTGTGCTGAGTTATCTACTTCTGTTTGTAGTGTTTTATTCTTTTTTTTTATAGTTGAATCTGTTTTGGGCACAGCAACATTTTAGTCAAAGCAACATTTTAGTTAAAGTTACATTTTAGTTAAAGCGATATTTTAGTTAAAGCAACATTTTTGCTAAAGCAACATTTTTATTAAAGCTAGTTTAAGCAACATTTTTGCTTGAGCAACATTTTAGTTAAAGCAACATTTTAGTTAAAGCAACATTTTAGTTATAGCAACATTTCAGTTAAAGCTACATTTTAGTTGAAGTTATATTTTAATGAAAGCTACATTGAAGTTTTTAGTTTTTTAAAGTTCTATTAAATAAAGTATCCATAATAGTTTAATTTATCATAGTTAAGAAACAACAGCATTTCACAGCTTATTTTTCTATACTCTGATGAGATCAGAAAGATCTCCAATGAGTCACTTTAGCTTGTGTTGTTGTTGTGTTACTTAAGAGCAGAGCTACTTATGGTACTTACGGCAGCTTACCTGTCAGTCAGCTCTGGCTACTTGCCAACTTCTTCTTTCTGCCAGTTATTAAGCTGATTTTATTGAGTGTTTTATACGAGGCGGAGATTTCTTCTTAATGGTGATTTCTTTGACTTGATTCGAAAGAAATCTTTTTACGACTTCACCATCAGCTGCATCAGCTTGTACATAGTTGCAAACACAGCTGGATTCTACCATTTAACCTACACTGTACTAAAGTCACGGACATCATCCTGTGAAATCTGTACTCTGACTGAACATTTATATTGAATTTCGTCTGGTGAATGTTGCAAATTCGATTAGATTTTCCATTTTATTTCTAGGTATAATTTTTTTTGATACTAGAAACTAATTTTAAGACGAAAAGTTTCGATGATATAAGATTTTTCTACTTTTAGTGTTAGTTGAGTTAATGGAGGGGTTAATTTAGACTGGAAGATTCTGAGAGACACTGAACCAGCGTAACTATGATAGTAGCTTAGTTACATCGTCGTTAGTTTCAGTTAGGTTAGGTTAGGTTGGGTTAGGTTAGGTTAGGTTAGGCTATGTTAGGTTAGGTTAGGCTAGGGTAGGTTAGGGTAGGTTAGGTTAGGTTAGGTTAGGTTAGGTTAGGGTAGGTTAGGCTAGGTTAGGTTAGGTTAGGTTAGGCCAGGTCAGGTCAGGTTAGGTTAGGCTATGTTAGGTTAGGTTAGGTTAGGTTAGGTTAGGTTAGGTTAGGTTAGGTTAGGGTAGGTTAGGTTAGGTTAGGCTAGGCTAGGCTAGAATAGGTTAGGTTAGGTTAGGTTAGGTTAGGTTAGGTTAGGTTAGGTTAGGGTAGGTTAGGTTAGGTTAGGTTAGGGTAGGGTAGGGTAGGTTAGGTTAGGTTAGGTTAGGTTATGTTAGGTTAGGTTAGGGTAGATTAGGTTAGGTTAGGTTAGGTTAGGTTAGGTTAGGTTAGGCTAGGCTGGGCTAGGCTAGGTTAGGTTAGGTTAGGTTAGGTTAGGTTAGGTTAGGTTAGGTTAGGTTAGGTTAGGTTAGGTTAGATTAGGTTAGGTTAGGTTAGGTCAGGTTAGGTTAGGTTAGGTTAGGTTAAAAAGAATTTGAAATTGTAATTAAAAAGATATAAAAAGAAATTAAAATTAATTTCGAATAGTTGGCAACTCTTATCTACGTCGCTTAAAGGAATCTGCAAATTCAAAAATTACTCGAATCTTTTAAATGTGTAAAATTTCGTTTGTAAAGTTAACGAGTTACGTTTTCCAGCTCATTAATCGAAAGATGAGAAACATGTTCTTGTTGTTGCTGCTGTTGTGGGTATTGTTGTTGCTGTTGTTGTGGGTGTGGTTGTTACTGTTGTTGTGAGTGTTTTTGTCATTGCTTTTGTGAGTCTTCTTGTTGTTGTTGCTGTTGTTGCTCGCACTGGTGCCACACGAAGTAGCAGAGAGCACCAAAGATGGCGTAACGAACATATTTCAGGCGAAGCGGAAACGGAAATGTAAGCTCAGTGAAAACAAAATGTAACGGAAGGTTAAAAAGCTGTTTCCGACCAACGGAGAAGAAGAAGAAGCAGCGGAATCTGAATTGCTAGCAGAAGTTATAGCAAATTATTGATGTAATTAAATGTGGAGAACGTTTTTGTTCTCTCAGCAAAGAAAAACAAACAATAATAGTAGTAAAATAACAAAACACACTATAAAAAGAAAACAAAAAGGAGAAAGAAAAATTGAAATATAAAGATAAAGAGAAAGGAGGAAAGGGAAAAGAGAAAAGGAAAAAAAAAAACCTAAGAAAACAAAACCTGAAATAATAGAAAGAATAAAAGCAACAACAACTATAACAATAAAAGGAGAAAAACCCACAGAAGAACAACAAAATATAGAATATATATTGTACAAATAAAGAACTAGGAATAACTAGTATCAACAACAACAACTACAACAATGTTAGGATAAGAGCAGGAGAGGTCAGCATATAACAGAAAAAAGATATATAAGAAGAGTAAAATTCTTAGGTTACCAACATTCAAAACGAAATGAACATTTTTTAACCAAAACTAATAAAAAATGTAAAGATTGTAAAAAGAAGCTACTAAATTTCATGGAGCACTAACAACAACAACAAATTGAATAAGAAGCCATCAGTAATCAAAATAATAGAAAAGAGTTGAATAAGAAGAAGCACAGAATATAACAACAACAATAAATAAAACCATCACCAACTAAAATAAGCATCAGAGGTAGGACGAAGGGGGTCTATCAGATGGAGTGGGTCTACCACATGGGATGGGTCCATCCGAAGCCTTAATGTCCCACACTCTCCGGACCTCTTGTGGTAGATGTTCGAATTTGAAGTCCGATTTACTTATAAAGTGATCATTCACACAGCTTAATTTGGGTCTCTTTAAACCGACACTAAAAACAAGCTACTGTTTAATAAGAAAATGAAATCCAAAAATCAATCGAAGTTCAGAGTTCTGCTTTTTAAAGTTCAAAGTTTCTAGCTTATCAATCTATTTTGTTGAATGTATTTTGATTTGTTTTTGAATATATCGCATATCCCGGGCTCGAAATGGGTGGTACATCTCCATAAACCCATACAATTCATGTACATATTCGCACATATGTTTTGTGCAAAGATGGAACTCTTTTCATTTACGTCTGATTGAACTGAAAAGACGAAAGTCTGAAATGCTTGCAGAATCAATTTCTCTTGTTATACTTTTTCAATTCCTTCTCTCAGTTGGTCAATCAATTCCTTCGCTTTCTCTATTTTTCTCTCTATCTTTTTTCTACCTCTCTTTCTTTCTTCCCTTTTCAATATTTCAACTAATAAATCAGCTTATAAATCACATCATTTCATAAATTGTAACAAATCTTCATTGCAATTGCACTTAACTTCAGAAACAACGATTCTTTCGCTCTAATTTTTCTCAGTTCCTCTCCCTCTTCTATGTCCCTTCTCTGGCTTCGTCTCTCGATCTTTCTCATGCTATTTCTATCAGGTCTTCTCTCCCTCCTTCACTCGACTCTTCTCTCGCTATTTCCTTGGATTTTTCTCTCGTTCCCTGTCTCTTTTCTGCTTGTTCTCCTCACACTGTCTCTCTTTCTCTTCCTCTCACCCGCCCTCTCTCTCTTCCTCTCTTCCTCCTATCTTTATTTATACCTATATATTGCCTCTCTTTCGTTCTTTCGCTGAATCAGCCTTTCATTTCTATTTATTGATTTTCAAAGTACTTTCTTCTTAGTTTTTTTGATGGTACGAGTATTTTGTGAACCTGAAATTGGTTTCCGTGTCCCCTGGTTCGGTTGGATGAACCGACCGGTGGGACCGCTCGGTCATCAATTGAATGGAGGGACAAACTTATGGTGAAATAAATGAACGGTGGAATAAACAGAGCGACCAAACAGGTGGACAAAAATGGAAAAAGAAATGGACATAATAGAAAAACAAGAGTAGGACTTCCTTCTTTCGAGAATCGATGTAGAATCGCTAGACACGGGTTTTGTTTCCGAACTTAATTCATAATTTTGTCAGATAATCGCTTCGATGGCGACTCTTCAGTGTTTATCACGGTGAAAATTATTTTTGTCGATTTCTCTACTTTTCTTTTCATTTTCTTTTCTTTTCTTTTCTTTTCTTTTTCTTTTCTTTTCTTTTCTTTTCTTTTCTTTTCTTTTCTTTTCTTTTCTTTTCTTTTCTTTTCTTTTCTTTTCTTTTCTTTTCTTTTCTTTTCCTTTATCTTCTTTTCTTTTCATTTTTTTTCTTGTCTTTTCTTTTCTTTTCTTTTGTTTGCCGTTCCCTCCACGCTAACTTTAAGACTACTATCGCCCTCTGATGCGATCCTTACCCACAGAATTATTATTAGTATTACTAAGGCTCTGGGCACTTTTAGGCACTCAACAACTTCTCTAACATACAACTTTATTAAAGTATTATATAATGTACATATTATTATTATTAACTCACATTAAAAATTACAAATATTATTCTCTTTGGTTTTTGCATAACTAGAGAAAAACTAAGTTTGAAACAAATTTATGAAAGCACAATTAATTAAAATCTTACACACACACACAAACGCACATTTATATGTATACGTACATAAACACACATGCATCCATAAAAGTGCAAATGCAAAGTCTTTGTTGTTAAGTTTCCACAAAACATCATTCGTCCACAAGTAGACCAGAAACTCACCACACCGCACCGCGCCGCATCGGATGCAGAGGAGAAAAATTCAAAGGAATCCTTTTTGTTCTACGCATCGTAACTTTATACGTTCCACTTATTTTTGTTTTTGTTATGGTCCGCACCGGTCGGAAAAAACTTTTTACAATAGCATTGTATTGTGTTATTAATTTGTAGCCTTCAAGGGTGTGTGTGTGTGTGTCTCGTATATATTTGCAAGTATAGTTTGTACAGAAGTTGTATGTAAATGTATAGTATATAGAAAATCCCTGGGAAGCAAGCCTCCGCCGCCGCCATTTGCCATAATTACGGTGTTCATGCCTCTCTCTGTGTGTGTGTCATGTATTTCTCTGTACTTGTGTTATATGTGTGAACATTTGTGTGTATGTATTTTGCTTTATGAGCGAAGAATTCCATTTCCGCTTCCACGCAGCACACAGCTTTGCGGTTTTCATTCCTTGGTACGCCATAAATTTTTAATATCTCTGATAATCATCATTATTCTTTTATGTTGTATTTGTTCAAATAGGTGCTTTATACAGACATACATATCGAGTATGTGTGGGTAGACCGACTTTATGAGTATTGGTATGATGAGTATGAAGAGTATGATGAGTACTCGTATTGGGGTAAAAATTTTTAAAGTAAAAAAGTAGACCAATTAGTGGCTTGAAAAAAAGGTTGAATTAATTTCAATACCGTCTCTCATCAATCGTCTCTGAACAGACACCGAACATCATCCGAATGTAGAGAAATTCGGCTTTATGGATATTTCACTGATATAAAATATATACCTATATTGAATTCTGTATTCTGGCTCTGGTTAACTACGGTCAAAAATATCCTCAAGAAAAAGTGTTGCGCAAAGGATAATTCATGAGATACAGCCATAAGAGATGGAGAAGAAGTCTTTGTACTTAACGGCGAGGTTTATAGTTGCTTTATACTGCTTTGGAAAGGTTCTTATTTTAAATAAATGGTGGTAACCATTGTACAAGATTTGGTATTAAACACAAAATATCCTGGATGAAAGCAAAATTATTAAAATCGATATTTTATATATACATAAATCCCATAGGTTTATATGACAATTTTAATAGCAGAGTTAATATATACGAGTAGATGTCCGTCATGGTTTAAATTTAGAGCATTTCGAACAAAGATTTAACATTCCAACGACTGATGACCATGAAAGAAGATGGAAGGTTGTGGTAACCGTGACGTGGTGTATCATTTCTTCTCACATCTTCAAGCTCAATGTTAAATGTTGTGAATTAAATTTCGAAAGAGATGGGAGAGAGTGTGGAGAGAGGATGTTATGAAACAAAGAAGGAAGGGTGGAGAGTGTGAAAGGGCGAGACACAGAGAGCTGACAACAGAGAAGGAATGGGAGAGAGAGAGAGTGAACGAGTGAGAGAGAAAACGAATTGGTGTATATGTTTCATTCTTCTTAAATTCCAGACTTTGCCACGTTGACCGCAGCCATTCAAAGTAAATGTTTAACAACTTCATCGCTCATCATTCATTGGTGAAGCATGCGAATTAAATTTTTCATTACATCTAGCAGAACCAGAGGAAGAAGTAGCCTAGGAAGAAGAAGTCGACTAAGAAGAAGAAGACGATGAAGACGACGACGTAATTTTATTCTTTACACAATCCATCCGTCCATAAATTAATTGTGCTGCAGCCAGGACGCTGCATCTGAAAGATGGCCGGATAGATGGCTGGATGCTTGGATGCATGACGAATCTTTAATTTCGTATTCATCGTTGAACGCCCTCAAAAAAAAAAAGGGGCGAGCGTGGAATTTTGCGCTGAAAAGCTGTCACTTTACATGTTTGGATTTTATAAAGAGTCGGTCAGGCAGGCTGTCTGATTGATCGACTGTCTGACTGAACGACTGTCTGACTGACCGACTGCCTGATTGATCGACTGACTGACTGACCGACTGCCTGATTGATCGACTAACTGACTGAACGACTATTGGACTGTGGTACTGCCATTCGCTCTGTCCATCAACTATCTGCATCTGGTGTACACGCACTTCAGTTACTGAGTGACTTCAACAAATCCTTGATCATGATTTTTCCTGGCTCAACTGCATTCATTTCAAATTCGATTCACGTTCCTCGCAGTATCGCGGTGACTCTACTCACGATCTTTCATCCTCTTTGTTCTCTTCCTTCATAAATTTATGTAGAATTTAAGAAATGATGTTGGTTGCTTGGACGGTTGGTTGTTGTCATCTTTAGTTTTTGTTTGACTTCATAACTCTTGGTTACTTTGTGTTGATTTTCTCTTGGTTTTTTCTCGATTTTTTGTTGCCCTTCTGTAAACAAGTTAATCCATGTGAACACGTAAAAACTGTCACTTTTGACAGCGGATAAATTATTCAGTTAAAAGCTTGGATTGGATTTTGGTAAGAGAAATCAGTTAGGGTGCGTATTAACCTGGAAGGGGGGGGGGGGGGGGGGGGAGGGGGAGTGGGGCAAGTGATGTTTTTTATATAAAGCTGAGATATAATAATGTCTTAAATGAAGCACTTGTTTTTAGTTCTAGAAATTGTACGAGAAATTTACTTAAAACATGTTTAGACTTAAATGACGAAGCATATTATAAAAGTCCCAGTTACCACAACCTTCCATTTTCTCATGGTAATTACTCGATGGAATTAAGTACCTTATAAGTTATAACATACCTCAAACTGTCATTAAATATTCCAAATAATCTCATGAGTGGTAAATCCGAATTTGAAGGTTATAAACGACGAAAATTCCAAAGAGATCTTACTTAATACGGTTCTCTGTGTCCGATTTGTGTCCAAAACCTGTGGTCGACTTAACGGTGGTTATTTATTTTAATATAACTGAATAAAAATGTCATCTTCCTCTCTCTTGACGTGTTGTCAATTAATTCAAATTTATTTCTATATTTTTTTTCTTTATTCTTTGTATACATAATAAAGCAAAACTTTTGCAGTACTTTTGTTGAACTTCTTCTTCTTCTCTGCCGGGGAAACCCAGGCGGCTGTCAGTACGAATAACTTTTTCTGGACAAAATATATTCGTTATTTGGAGGAAATCCTTAGAAATGAACGAAAGATAAACACGGAAATCTGCTGAAGCAGAAGTTTTCTTCCCTCAAGGATCACAAGGATGTTTATCACTACTTTGTTACTGCAGAAGAGAGTAAAGGGAGAAGAAAAAGGAGTAAATTTATATTCGAAAGATAAAATGTGTTGAATGTACGAGTATATTGTATGTACATACATATGTGAAATTTTGTGACACAAACTAAACACACGAATGTAAAAATTATGTATAAAAATGTGTATGTTGTATAATATAAAGATATACATATATGGTTGTATCACAGTATCTACGTATCGATTTATTTACATATGTACTGTGGTTGTAAATTTTCTTTCCAAGAACTTTACTACCTCGGGCTATTATTATGCTTTCCTTGAGGTTTACAAAAGAGTTAACGAAGGACATGTTGTCAGAAAAGCTTGACTTTTGGATTGAAGAAAAAGATTTAAGTTTCTGAGAGAAATATAAAAGAATACAAATTTAAAAAACCAACAAAATAAAAAACAAAAATACGAAATACAAAATATGGAACACAAAAGAAAAACAAAAAAAAAATAGTAAAAACAAAAAATCCAAAACGAAAATTGAATAAACGTATTAGAGAACAAATAAATTTCTTACACACGGAATATCATTTGTTTTTATATTATAATAAATTCCATTTAACAAAATTCAAGCAAATAACAAGCAATTCTTATAATAATTATGGGTCTTTAAGTGCCATGAAATACGATGGTTAACATTTTTTACTCACTATGAACTGTTAAAGAATTTGGACCCACTCACTGCGGACTGTTTTAAATGATTTGCACATTTTTAATTAAATTCCTGCACAATGACCCTGGCACAACTCGGAGCACCTCTGAAAAGAGTGCACATGGTGTAATTATCTGCGAAAGTATAATATTCAGATAATGATGATGATGATGGTGATGTTGAGAGGGAGAATAAATAATTTACCTTGTTATTTGTTCATTTTTAGTTTTTATGGACGTGATGAATCAGACGATGATGAGTTTATGCCGTTAATACCGTTAATGATAGTGATGACGATGATGTCGCAATGCGGATAATCCATGCATTAAATTAAATGTTCTATAAAGTGTAATAGCAGAAGTATTATGAATATTTTAGTATTATTTGAACTCGTACATAATCGATTAGAAACTTTTACCGCAGCATAATTTTTTGATGTATTATTTTAATATAGAAATTTATCTTAATACATCGATACATACAATCAGAGATTAGATCAGATTTCTCAGAGTTGACACATTAAATCCGTTATTTTGAGGGGTCAGCAAATGACAACAATACACGAGGAATGTTATTTTATGTCATGTCGACTCTAAATAATGTGTAATAATTTCATAGCTGAGATAAATATTTGATTAGGAAATATCCGATTAACTAATTTAATGGAAGGTCAGCCCAGAACTTAAACAACAGGTGATTCATTGAAAGCCAGCTGGAATGGCGAGTAGTTGTTATTTATTGTTGTCAGTTTATTTGTCTGTTCATAGCTATTCTTACATATGTTCGCACATGTACATACATATGTATATATGTATGTCGTACATATGTAGTAAGGTTGTAATGCATTCTTATGTTAAATCAATTGCTTTGCGGTGAGCTGATTCAAGTAGTTTACATTATTGGGGTTTGTATAATACAATAATTAAATCTTAATATCTAATGCTATTATATCATCATTATCGTCATTCACCTTCAGCCATCACAATCATTATCACCATCACTCATCGTCCATCACCATCATTCATCGTACATCACCATACCCATCATTAATCACCCGTCACCATCATCCTCTACCAGAACCTGTCATCAATAGCGATCACTACCATCATCTGTCACCATCACTATCACCCATCACCATTATCATCTATCACCATCATCCACTATCCATTATTCATCATCCATCGCCATCGAAATTCTAGATCCATCATTAGAAAGGACTTTTACTCCTTAAATTATTTCATATGCTAAATCAATACAGTAGCGTATTTTTTCGCAATAATAAAAATCAATATATTAAATAAATCTTCCGACAGATTTTGGTAACCTATTTTAAGTTCTTAGTTCGTATTCAGTTTCAGTTAAAATTTTTTTTATCTTTCTTTTTTTTTACTTTTCAAAATGAATACCTTGGAAAATTAATGGATGGACCGAAACGGTGCTGCCAAATCTGTTCGCGATCCACTCTTTGGTTATAAATTTAACAAAAGAGTCTTAAAAGGCTATTTTTCATTATTAAATATCCATAAAATTTTAAGCAACGCAACAACAACACAAGTGAAAGCAACAGCAATAACAATATTCGTTTTCCTTTTACCTGTTCTCTTCGCTTTATTCTCCTATCGTGTACTTTTATTGGTTTCTTTTCAAGATGTTGACCATCGTTGCCAAGTCGACGGAAAAATATGGAAATTTTCGGAGGTTGATGTGGAACAAAAATATGTCTTTAATAACTGTTAAAAGCTTAAATTTATGCACCATAAATAAACAAGAATATGTAGATATATTGAGCATACTTTCTGACTTTTCTTCTCCTTTCTTATTGCAGTTGCTTATAAAACAGGGTTTCTAAAATGGGGTATCTAAAATGGGGTATCTAAAATGGGGTACATCAAATGTATACAACGCGAAACGTTCTACCTTTTGACAACCATAAGATGTGATTGCTTCAGTGAAGTAGGTAAATTTGTAGTGAAATATAAATAAAAAGAAACAAAAGAAAGAACTAAAGAGATATAGCAAGAATGCGGGAGAGAAAGATGGTGAGAGAGAGAGAGAGAGAGGAGATAAGCAGCATTATGTAACTTCTATGAAAGAATTTATGCTATCATTAAAATTCTTGCACATATTTCTTAATTTAGACGTTCACTGCTTTTTTATGATGTCTTCGCGTGATAAGCTCCACTGTCTTCCATACGAACTCAACTAAAAAGTAGCCATGTAACAGGATTATGACGTATGCTCTTCTCGTAGGAAGCTTTAAATACTTGCTTGAGATATTTCCTCGTAAAATGTTTGTTGCCCTGAACTGGATGTCTGAAGACTTAATTAGTAAAGCAAAAGTATAAAATTGGGCTACCATAAACTGAACTGTATGTAAATTTTGGATTTTAAGAATAACAAGTAACGGAACAATGGTTTAAAAAAGGACGATCATGAACACGAACCTCCCTATAAAAAGTTTTCTTTAATAATTGAATGTTTTAAATTATCCGGAAGATCAGAGTATATTTCTGTTAACAGGATACCAATTAAATTTTCACAAGAATGAACCAGGTTCTCTATAAAGTTCTACCTCGAAAGGAGTACGATTGGATGAAGAAGAGTGAAGATCTTATAGAGTGAAGATTCACAGACAGTTCAGATCTCAGAGAGTGAATATTTCAAAGAGTGAAAACCTCAGAGAATGAAGATCAACCTTTGTGATAGATGTACATCTAAGATAGAGATGATTCCAAATTAAACACTTCTGGAAAAAACAGCTTGTAGCAAATGTACTCTATAGTTCTATTTCAAAGAAAAACGATTGGTAGAAGAAGAATCTTCAGAGTAGACTGAAGATCACTCTTATACAGTATTACTTCGTTCGAGTCTTATAGAGTATTACTACTTTGGAGTAATAATAATACTATTACATTTGATTCTATTTCGGGAAGTATGGATCTGATTAACATGTGATCTCTCATAAAGAAAACTTTTAATTAATGTATGAAATTTGCTTTGTTGGAGGATGATCATGGACAAAAGGCTGCTCAGAAGAGAGCTGGATTAATACGTTGGATTCGGAAGAAATGAGTTCCGATTTAGCGAACTGGAAATTAATGAAGGATCATCTTCAGAATTCTTTTAAGAGATTCTGTCAGATATTCTTTTAAGATATGACTGAGTTTCTTCCTAGCAAGATTTCAGTACACTCTCATGTGATTTAAGTTATTCATTTTGGCTCTTTTGCGATATTCTTTTCATTTCTTAAGTACCAAGATATTCAATTTCCTCATCATGTTGAAATTTTTTACTTTTGGATTTTTAAAAACGAATCTATACTGAGTCCTTATATAAACAGTATACCTCGTGAGTGTCTACAGGAAATTGTGGAGCATTGAGTGAAAGAAGGAGGAGGAGGAGGCGGTTAAGCTTCAGGCGAGGAAGGACACCAACTGAATCATGATGCGAATAGATCACAGCAGGTTCTACAGAGGTGGCCTCTTGGTATTTTTATGGTTTCTAGCAATTTATTGTTCATAACCAGACATCAAATCGCACTGTTTTAACATTGTTATGAATACCCATTTAAATTGTAGTGTGGCGGTGTAGAATCACTACAGAACATGATGATAAAATGCTCCATACGATGTTAATTAAATGTCTAAAGTCGTAGTGATGGCAAAAATCAGCTATAAAACAAAAGAAAAACAACAAAAAGGTTTAAGCAAATAAGATGAGAGAATGAGAGAGAAAGAGAGGGGGAGGGTGAGGGCTAGAGCAGAGAGAGAGAGAGAGAGAGAGAAAGAGAGGGGGAGGGTGAGGGCTAGAGCAGAGAGAGAGAGAGAGAGAGAAAGAGAGAGTTTAAAGGTACGCTGAGAGAGTCGGGTGCTTCTTCCAGGTACGAATATTAGGTCCAGGCCCCGTGATGCTGGTGGCTGGTGGTGGGATGATTATTTTTAACCTGGTTGGTTGTCTGGCTGGCGCTGTGATTTTGCATCCAAGTTCATGTAACGCATGACGTCTTCTGTCGAGATACGCTTAATTTATCGTCTCAAGAGCGTCTCTTCTTATCGAAGATGCAGTGAAGCCGAAACGAATCGCGTCGCGTGTGGCACAAAGCTTTTTTATGTGTGCATTACAATAACAAGAAGAAATGGAAGTGGATGAAGAAGAAGAAGGAGAAAGAGAAGAAGCATAATAAAAAGCAGAATACGAAGAAGAAGAGTTTACAATAGATTGCAAATATGAATTCAATTCCGCATCCGCTTGTGAAGATTGTACGTGCGTGCGTGCGTGTGGATGCGTTTATGTGTGTATGTGTGCGTGCATGCGTTTATGTGTGCGTGCATGGGAGTGCATGTGCCAGAGTGCGAAGAATGTCTATGATTGGATTGGGACTCAAGTTGCGCTGATGCTGCTGTAGCAGTTGCTGTTTAAGTGTCAGTAACTCGTCGTGTTGCGTGCTCTGACATGCAAAGATTCAATACTTAGACGGCTGTTATTGTTGCATCTGAAAGACGTTACTTCACATTGTGAAGTTCACAATAATCGATACTGAAAGAAAACGAAGAATGACAACAGCAAGACACCAGGAATGCACATCAACCGATGCACACACGGCAACAACAATGCAGCAGCAGCTGTTTACACTGCAGTCACAATAGCAGCCACTCCAGCAACCGTCACCTCTACGACACTATCACTAGCAGCAATAACAACAATAATACCAACAACAACAGCATAACAAGTGACACGCACAACAAGTAAATAAATAAGCGCACAACACTTGCTGCGTGCCGCAGTGGGAAAGAAATAAAGATGGCGCTGTTGTTGCGATTGCTGCTGCTGTTGTTGTTGCACGGTGTTGGTTGTTGTTAGTTGCATCACAAGCTACATAAATACACAAGTCAAAGTTCACAAAGTGAGCGAGTAGATGTCAAGACTTTAGACGTTTGTTAGACAACAACAACAAAATAATGACGAGTACATTTTTACGAACTTTTTACCTTGAAGAAGTAGTGTAATAAAAAAAACGCAATGTTGCCATATATTATAAACGGTTCAGTGATAATGGTTTGAAATTATTTTAGCATTTTGTAGCTTCTAAAATATTATTTGCAACTTACTTTACTGGTTGTTTTCGTTGCTGTATTAATTGCAAATTTTACAATAACGATATGCAGCAAAGCAAACGCTGCGCGAAAACAACATCAACGGAAAGTAAAACATAATAATAGAAACAATAACAATAGAAACAAAGCTGTTGGGTGAAAATTTATGCAAAGTTTTCATCCAGCAGTTTACACATTTTCAGTTTGAACACGTTTCGGCGTGAATAGCGTAAATATTGAATTTCAGTAACAAAAAGAACACATTTTCGAACAAATCGACCGAATTTTGTAACAGAGTTGATGTTTAAACTACAGGTAACCCTCGAATTATGTGGCGCTTTTCGTGTCCTAAGGCTTTTAACAGCTGTTATACGTTAGACACCATTAAAGCTTTTAGAAGTTTTCGATTAATTTTGGAGATGTGAGGAAAGATCCATTTCCGCACCCTGCTAGAGATGCCGTGTTATACGGGGAATAACTGTATATAGAACAATGATTTTTAGTGTACTACGATGCGGAATCGATGAATGTATGTCAAGGACCCGTGAGAGGGAAGGGGGTCATCATTGAAAGCTCTTAAAAGAACTTAAATGAAGTTACAAAATATAAAAGCAACAACAGCAAAAGCTAGTCGGAGTTGGTTATGTAAATGGAGTTATTTTCTTCAGATAAGATTTCAAACTTGTTAAATTTTTTGTAAACATATTAAAAAACAAATTAATAAATTGAATAAATTTTAAAAATGAAAAGATAAATTCCATAAAAGATATTTCATCTATTTAAAGTAGATTTGTCTTTTGGCTGATTATTTACAAATTATTTAATTTCTTTTTGTTGCATCAGATTTATGACTTGTTTAAATCTTTTTATCTTATTGTTCATCGAATTGAATCGGCCAATAATAATAAATAACACCAGCCGATGCGCTTTTGAGGAGGATGCTTTTAATGGACTATGAAAACTATTTAAACACCGGAACTACGTCATTTATTCTTTTGTGAGAACATTTTTGATTACATTTATTTCTCCATTCATTTATTTATTCATTTACTTACTTATTATACACTTATTTATTAATACACTTTATTTATTGATTTATTTTTTATTTTTATTTTTGCTTCAAATCCTACGCTTTTCCCTTCACATCTCATGAGAATTTAGCGCCAGGATATAAAACTAAATGAGATGATTAAACAGACTTTAAGGAACCGTGACCAATATTAAAGGATAGCGAAGGATCATATGATGTATGATAATAAAAGAGCGGAAATTAAAAATTAACTACACACTCAAAGGTAGGAAAGGTAGTAAAATAAAGAAAAGGAAGCCATAAAGTAAACCCTAAAAGAGCTGTAATAAAATAGGAGCTCTGACAAAGTGAACAGCAAAGTGATAAAAAATGTTGTTGGCGTTGCTGCAAATAAGAAGACAATTTTATTATCTGGCCACATAGTAAATGTATATATTTTGCTTTAAATACAATATATTCTGCATTCGTTTGCAGCTAGACTCCGACTTCTTTGGGTTTCAACAAGGAATTCTTTTGGAATTCTGTGGAATTTGGAAGGCTCCACAGAATTTAATCAGAAGAACGAAAAAACATTTAAATCGAATTTTCTGCAATTTAAAATTTTACGCATTCCGATCCAGCGCAGAGTGAAGAGACGACAGAGAAGTTTTGCACAATTTATTCCGCCTGCTCGAGCATGTGGCTGGGCAATTTTTCAGAGACTCTGGACATGCCACGCACTTGTTTATTACACCTTCTTGTGGTGATCATCATCATCATCCTCGGCTAGCCAGCCAGCCGGATAGCCAACCACTCGGGCAGCCAAATAGCCAAGCACTCGGACAACAGATACAACAACTAACAAGCAGACGAGGGCAACGCAGAACAACGCCATGTAACACATTCATGAAATGATGTTGACGATGTCGATGCGCATGAGGATGAGATGCTCATGCGTACCGCAGAACAAATATTTTAAATACAATAAATTAAGCAAGTGCATCCAGGACGCTCCTTCGTACCCTATCCGTTGGTGAGGGGCTGGTGTAAAAAAGAGGAGGAGGGGAGGGGGATCCCTACACTTTGTTGCGTTTCTCGCAGTACGATGCTGGCATCGCGTATCTATGCACGAATATCTAGTATTTAGTATCTGCATGCAACCCGTTGCAACGCACCATAAGACCAACAAGTACAAAAACAGCACCAACAACAACAACAACAAAAATAACAACAACATCATCGTCTACAATAACATCAAAAGCAAAAGCAACACCAGCTTTCAACCAGGTCTCGGAAGTATAAAAATAAACACAGCCACCGCCACATCAGGTCCTGTTCACTGCCCGTGCGTACTCAAGTCTAGAGTGGTGCCCGTGGTGCCTTTATCCAGCGCCTAAATCCCTTTGTTTTTTTCACATTATTACATTTTTAGACATTTAATTAACGACCTACATACGAAGAGTTGGCGAACTTCAAAGGCGAGTTGGTTGGTTGGTTAAGCTTGCTGAATTAGTGGTCAGTCGGTTGGTTGGTCAGTCGTTTAGTCCATCGGCCTGTCGAAATATCTGTATTATGGGAAATGAAACAGGTTCTTTAAAAATAGAACTGTTTTTAGACAAAAGCTTGGTATAACCTAAGATATTTAATAGAAAGTAGACTAAAAGAAGTTTTGATTGGAATAAAAGAACCTTTACTATTCACTATTAAAGGGTTCTAACTAAAGGGTATAAAAAGGGTGCGTAGGGTGTATAATTTCATAATGTGGCCGAATATAACAATCTTTCTGCAACCTTCTAAACTCCAAGAGTGAGAGAGACAGATGTTTGTTTTTTTCGCGTAGCAAATGACAAAAATCTGTCCATTTTTTGGTCGTGTTTTCAGTTTCAGTTTTAGCTTGTGTTACATAATTTTTGCATAAATTTATGGGAGCATCTTGTGAAATATTTATAACTTCACGATAGCAGAGGTAAAAAATAATCTTCTAAAATAAACGAAATACTTTAGAGATGAGAGGAAAGAGGAGAGAGAGAGAGAGAGAGAGAGAGAGAGAGAGAGAGAGAGACAGAGAAAGAGAGAGAGAAACATTGCATACATATGTATGTCGAGTGTTGTTGTCGTTGAACAGGTAGAGGAGAAGCGGAGATGGGAGAGGGGCAGCAGAGGTGGTTCTGGTATTCCATTGTAACCTTGCAGAATTGCATACTTTGCTCAACGCTGTCACTAGCTATATACAAACAGTCGTCGAGTCGAAATGAGTACTGAAACGAGAAGTGATGCCAGCCCGTCAAACATATTGTCCACCACTCAGCAGGAGGGGCTGTGGTGGGGCCCGGGTTGGGGTCGTTTTGAGAACATCGCCACCATAGCGTAGTTTTGAAATATGAAAACATTATGCAAATGAGACAACATCAGCAGCCGTATCAACAGCCGCAAATAGAGAACCAACAACAATAAGGTTCTTATTGGAGGCTGCATTCTCAGTCAGGGTCGAGAGGCGACACCGACATTAAGTCGGGGCTACTGTCCGCTCCATGCAAATCTGTGAGCACCGCCTGCACTCAAATTAAATGTTGTTTGGTGTTTATATTACATATTTAGCAAAATCTGTGCGATTGTCTCGTTCAAACCTTTTCTGAGAGGTTGTCCTTGTTTTCTTTGTTTGTTTCTCAATTTAATAAACTTAATTTAATAAACTTCATATAATAAACTTCATATAATAACCTTAATATAATAAACTAACCTTAATAATAACCTTAATGTAATAAAACTATAATCATTAAAAACCGTTTAAAATACCAGAAATCGCTGTGCCTGTTTAACTCGATTATTTGAGATATTTTCAAATTGCTTTCATATTTTTCCCCCCATCCCGGCCACCCGCTCGTGTAGACAGATTGATTGCAGTAACCCAAGAAACCATGAGGACCATGAGGATCATTTAAGATGGTCGCCCATGAGAACTGCATGGCGCGAGTGGCACGATAGTGCTTTAAATGAAACAAATTAAAATTGTAAACATTAAAAATTGAGTTGGAAGTGCTGCTGAATTATTTTACTTCTCCTCCTCGTTCGCCCCCTGCTTCGGTGAAGAAGCGCTTTTGTCCACGCTGTCCTGGCTGTCGCACTCAATTCATCATCATCGCTGCTGCTGACAGCTGTGAACGTGTCTCGTTTGCTTAATTAATTGCTCTTTCCAGGGTCCATTTATTGGCTGGGAATTTTAACCTTTTTCTGTCCCTCCTCCTCCTCCTGTTCTTCTGTTCTTTTCAAGCTCATGCATGTGACAGAAAAATTCCGTCGTCATTCACTCACGGAATCACTCAGCCAGGCGGCTGTCGGGTTGGTTGGCCGGAGTCGCGGGATTTCATACGTCATGTTCGATCGTGTCAAGTCTGCTGGCATCAGCAGCACTGAACATGGAATCACTTCCGCACACAGCCGACGTTGACGATGACGCTCCTTCCGTTCGTCGTTCCTGTGAAATTGC
Organism: Myopa testacea; assembly: GCA_949629155.1. Taxonomy (NCBI): domain Eukaryota; kingdom Metazoa; phylum Arthropoda; class Insecta; order Diptera; family Conopidae; genus Myopa; species Myopa testacea. The sequence goes on from OX451346.1 coordinate 284,933, forward strand.
TTGGCGTTCTTTTCTGTTCTTTTATTAGTTTTTGATTTAATTACATTCCTTCGGCGGTGGTGAGGGAACCTTTGACTTGAAGAAAACTCGATTTCGTGATTTTAACTCAATTAAATCTTGAACAGTTTTCCTTAGGATCGAAGTTTTTGCTTACTTGAGGATAATATCTCTGGAATTGAAAAATTCTACCAATTTATTTAATCTTCAAAAAAATGCCAACTTGTTTGATAATACTTGGTATATATTTAAGTTTAATATCGACTGCATCGAGTTTAATGACAGAACGATAAAATGTTGCAATACAATTTAAGTTTCGAGTTCAAGCAACGATGCGAAGGTTGATCTCAGCAGACAATACAGTCACAATAGCCACGAAGACGACGAGTCACAATAGCTTCCCAGATCAGACAGTCTGCATCTCCACATCCACACTGACATCCGCGAGAACATCCGCATGAACATCCATATGAACATCCATATCCAAAAATTCATATCCATGCACATCCAAGCCATCATATCCACCCATTCACCATCCACCCGGCCACATTCGTAGGACATCCAGAGACGTCACTCTGTGCTACTGTCTTCTTTGTTGTTGCCTGTTATTGCTGTTTGTTGTTGTGTGTTACTGCTGTTTGTTGTCGTGTGCTGCTGGTGTTTGTTGTTGTGTGTTGTTGTGTGCTGCTGCCAGGGCCAGGTTAATTGCACGAATACCCTGGAGAGTATTGTATATATTATACAACATGACAAGTTGTGTAATACGCTTTAATTGCCACCAAATGCAGTAAAATTAATTAAGCACTTAACATTATTGAAATCTCGAAAGCCACGTCAACATGAAGAAGGACAAGAAGTAAAAAATTCGAAATCGTCTGAAGAGAACTGAACTGAAACTTGGTTCATTAGAGACGAGCTTCCATCTAACTTGACTCCGTAATTCGCTTGAGTACAAAGGGATCAACAATCATGTGGCGACCACCAACACTCGCCATGGTGGTCTATAAGTGTCTCTCTCTCTCTCTCTCTCTCTCTTCCTCTCTCTCTCTCTCTCTCCTAATATTAGTCCTCTTGAAGATTAAATTGCGTTAATTAATCAGAGTTTCATTGACTACAAACCATAGAATGGAAGTGGTTGGCATTTTCCAAATATATTTGTGATTAATTTAGAGTTTAATCACTTCAATATCAACCCTGTCAACCTTTAAAAGACGTTCGTTACACCTCCAAAGACGTCCATAAGGACTCGAAAGTGATCTTACGTCACTGACGTCAATAGACACCTGGTAGTTCTACAACAAGTATTGCCAGACTTCAAAAACACCTGCAAGAATGTTCAACTAAAAAAATGTCTGTCAAAAGACATCCCTCAGACTTCAAGAGTTCTCTATTTTTCTCCTTTTCTCTTTTTTAAATAATTACATATTAACGAGTGTTATTTCAGAACATGTTATTTCAATATAAAACCAGGATGCCTGCGAATTTCCGCAGGGGTTTTGTCAAGCTGCCAGTTGAATGTGTCTTTCAATGCTGCTCGCCTTTCTTGCCACTCATCTTGTTCACTAAACTTGGCCCTCCTGTCCAGTTGCAGACAGAACATGTGCAATTTTCTGCCTACAGACAGATCGCGACATGAAAAACGGACACACACGGGAACCAAATCGGTCCAGCAGAGTAATCAATTTCCACGTCGGGTGCGTGTGCTAAAAGTTGGCAACATTTGAGTCGCCAGCACACGCAAGCGGCTCAGCCGAATGTTGTACTGAACAGCAAATTAGTTGGTTTTGGGGAGAGAAGGAGGAAAGGAACTGGAACTAACCCGTTGTTTCTGCACTAACAACAACCGCAACGAGTAGTCCTCGAATAGATGCCACTCATGCCATTCGCTTAAACAGAAGTTGTTGCGCATCACTCGAGTTATTTATGGTCATCATGGGTCATGAGTTCTGCGGTACACGGGCGGTGTGGCCCTCAGACGATTACCACATTCGCGCTGCAATCGGAGGCTCCATAACTTGTCGCCGACGCGCGTCCATCGAGATTTACACACTTGAATGTGTAAAATGCTCGCAACGAATCGCACTCGCGTGTCTGAGTTCAAGTTTATTCCCGAACGTGGGATGTCGTGGGAGGGGTGAGTGAGAGGAGGGAGGGGGGAAGAGCAGTTGAACGACTAGAAACGACTGTTTTCATTCTGCCTATTTAGTAAACACGAGAACAACGCGGGAGAATAAAAGGAATCCATAGAGAAGTGACCCATAGAGAAGTAAACCACAGATAATAATTAGTGATGGACTGATAAAAATAATTGGATGTTATTAAGGAAGAAGTGGCCATTAGATAGGATAAAAGTCAACTAAAGCGAGGCGTTTCACCCACGGAAAAGAGACCCACGAAGAAGTGACCAAATGAGAAGTTACCCAAAGAGAAGTGACTCACTGGGAATCATTAATGCTCTTTTGATAAGCTTCTGATATTATTAGGTATTAGAAATTATTGGATGTTATGGAAGAAGATTATAATCATTGAAGGAGAACAGTGAAGTGACTCACAGGAAATGATTTCTGATCAGCTTCTAGTACAAAATTTGTATTTCAACATCTGCCTCTGCTGTGTTACTCACTGACCATCCAATTAGAACGAAAATCTCAGAAAACTTCACACAAAGAGCTCAGTTTTAGAGCAGAACCGGGATGAGCCAACAGTAAACATTTTTGCACAAAACCATAAAACCAAAAACCGAAATTGCCAACTACCATCCCCCTCCCTACCCCGCCAACGTCACCGGAAAATCAAACCAACATTGAGAATTCTATTCTATGGTTGGATTCCTTTAAATGACAAGAAAAGTTCGTTGAAATTGCTTTAAGCTAAACACGAGGATGAGAATGAAGCTATACGAAACAATGGTATACAAGTTGCTAAAGCGAAATTCAGGATAACCCCCTCTCCCGCCAACTACATCATCAGTGCCTCGTGCCTGCCACTCGTTTAAATGGATGGCTGCAAGGACAAGGATTCAGGCGCACAAACGAACAGCTGCATTCAAAATGTTGTTAAATGCCTTGGTTGCTGCTGCTGGTGCTCTTACAGCTATAGAACAGCAACGAAATATTAACAACAACAATAGCAACAACAACAACAACGTGTAGTCCTGTATCGCCACCACCAACAACTGATATTTTGTTGTCTGTCGTGCGATTTTCGAAACAGCAGCTGTTGCTGCTCTTCGAACAACTCAGTTTTCGGTGCCTCATTTCGCTTTCAGTTTGCTTCGTTTTCGGTGAGCTTTTGGTACATGAAAATTTATGATGTGAATAAAGTGCGAACAGAGCAGATCCAGTGTTGAGTCTAAAACAATATTGTTGCAGGTGGTCGCCATCTTGTGGCAATGATACTCTTCTGTGCAACGTCGCCCGTTGCTTATCATCACTAGAAGTGGCATCACTACGAGGACATCCAGTGGATGTGATGTGAAATTCGAAAGTACACACAGAGAAAGTTTCCATGGGATTATGAGTGTGTGTGTGTGAGTGAGTGTATGTGTGTGTGTTGGATACGAGTCACGTGTGTGTCACGTTTGTGTCATGAATTCCATTAGCTTTGTTTTCTTACTAAGGTCAATTATTTCAATTGACGTCTGTATAAGTTTTTCCAAAAAAAAAAACGTACCCAGGGTATCCTGGGGCTATTAAAGATTTAGCTATGTGTGTGTATATACATAATC